>VYZV01014769.1:44123-55419 GCA_013401275.1 Pandion haliaetus | reverse complement strand
AAAAAAAAAAATCGATGCCAGTTCAAATAATAATATCTATGTGAACTGTGGGTCCTCCCCAGGCTAAACTTTTAAATGTTACAGGTATGTATGTGGCAATTCTACACTCAACTCACCAAATCATTAAGTAAAATGTTTTGGCATATTAGACTGCTAACAGAATGCAAATGCACAGACTTCTCCTTAGAACCCTGAAGCTTGTCCAGTCAGAAGAAGCACCAACTATTCTTTTTTCACATCAACTGCACTGCGGCTTCAGCCTTGTAGGATGATGAGGTTCTATACGACTTTGCATTCTTCCTGCTTAGCCTCACATTCACAAGAAATTTAAGACCTGATGCTTAAATTCAAGAGCTTGTATTCTAAGAAATACCAATAATATGACATACATTTTAGAGGCAATAGAAGAAAAAGCTTTTCAGACATCCCATTAACCTTTGTACACAGCTTAGATTGTACTTCCGCATGACAAATTTATTTCATTTTTATGGTCGTGTCAAAAAAATCTGGCTCCTCCTGAAATATGAAACAGTTAAAACTATGATTCTTCCTGGAGTGAAATGTAGCATCAGGAAACCTCCCTGCTCAAGATTTCCATACTGAAACAGTGGCAAGTATCCCGAAAAGCTTACATTTTGGCCAGTAGCCCAGTCTTTTCTCCTACTTAGCTCATTACTGAAGATTAAAACCTGCCTCCACTATTATGTCAGACTCAATAGAAGCAACTACAGCAGTAAAACATTAGAAAATGAAAAGAAACCTGAACCATAAGTAAAAAAAGAGGGCAAGGAAGAAAAGATAGATTTCCCATCAGTCTGCTGGCCCAGAAAACATAGTGGGAGAAGAAATACAATGGAAGCCCATGTAAGTAGCATGGAAGAGAAAGCTATTTTCATGGTTGGATAAACTCTAAGACATTAGAAAACATATACTTGCTAAACATAATTTAAAATGAACATTTACTACTAATAACAAATTTGAATGCACAGACAGATTTGTATTTAAAAAACAAAACCACAGGTCATGCATCAGAGAGATGCCTCTTATTTCCTTTCTTGGTTTCGTGCCTTTATAGATGTAAGGGGTGCTGTCATGGGCTGCCAAGGGACAAGGGGTGTTCGAATTCTCCCTGAATTTGAGACACGAATGACAGCTCTCTAGAACTGCAGCAGATTATTTTCATACAGTCCCATGATCATGAACCATATATGCTTGACTGAAGGAGCTATACAGAGCTCCTCCCCATCTGCTCTCACACTCATATGCTTCACAACTCCACCACGCTCTCTCTTCTTCCTTTATAATAAAGGACGACTTCTCATGTTTCTCCTATTTTTGAAACTCCTTCCTCTTCATGTAGTTGTTGTGCCAATATACTATTTTAAACAAACATGAAGTTAGTTCTGAACTCATTTACAACACGGACATACTCATAGAGTATTTCAAGCTTGCAAAGCATGGGTAGTAGGTTCATATCAATACCTGCGCTTGTCCACTTGAGAGAAGGAAAGCTCTCACTCAAGAACAGATTTTAAAGGTTAAAGAACAGAGCTGCAGCCTATTATCCTGCCTTTCTGGAAGGAAAGAACCCACTCCACTCCAAAACCAGCAGCTGCTTCTACAGTCCTGGATGAACTATGCGCTACTGGTACTGTAAATGTATTTATTCCAAGACTTCATAAAGTATCTCTGTAAGAAATGCATCTTCTGTGACATTAAACTGCATATACAAAACACACATGCATCCGTCCCCTGGGCTGCAGTACCTCACACAAGAGCTCAGTAAGGCTCAAAGTATGTAATTAACAGAGAAAGAGGATCCCTTTTTCCCCTTCTTTATCACCGTGCTGGTTTAGGCTGGGATAGAGTTAATTGTCTTTCTATTAGCTGCTATAGTGTTACATTTCGGATTTAGTAGGAGAAGAATGTTGATAACATAAACTGATGTTTTCAGTTGCTGCTAAGTAATGTTTAGACTAAGTCAAGGATTTTTCAGCTTCTCCTGCCCAGCCAGCAAGAAGGCTGGAGGGGCACAAGGAGTTGGGAGGGGACACAGCCAGGACAGCTGACCCAAACTGGCCAAAGGGATATTCCATAACATGTGACGTCATGCCCAGTATAGAAACTGGGGGGAGTTGCCCTGGGGGGCAGATCACTTCTCAGGAACTAGCTGGGCATCAGTCGGCGAGTGGTGAGCAATTGCATCGTGCATCACTTGTATATTCCAGTCATTTTATTATTATCATTTTTAGTTTCTTCCTTTCTGTTCTATTAAACTGGTCTTGTCTCAGCCCGCAAGTTTTACCTTTTTCCTTCTGATTCTCTCCCCCATCCCACTGGGTGGGGGCGAGTGAGTGAGCAGCTGTGTGGTGCTTAGCTGCTGGCTGGGGTTAAAACCATGACACCATATGATGTCATGCTCAGCATACAAAGCTGGGGGAAGAAGGAGGGGGGGGGATGTTCGGAGTGATGACATTTGTCTTCCCAAGCCACCGCTACACACGATGGAGCCCTGCTTGCCTGGAGATGGCTGAACACCTGTCTGCCGAGGGGAAGTGGTGGATGAATTCCTCGTTTTGCTTTGCTTGCACATGCAGCTTTTGCTTTCTCTATTAAACTGTCTTTATCTTAACCCACAGGTTTTCACACTTTTACCCTTCTGATTCTCTCCCCCATCTCCCCAGGGGGGAGTGAGGAAGCACCTGTGTGGGGCTTAGTTACCACCTGGGGTTAAACCATGACAATCATGTACCAGAGAAGCAATTTAGTGTATTAGTAATGCCAATTTTTATATTCACATTGATGCTACTCTCACCGATATAAACAAAAGTTGCATACACAACAGTGTGCAGTCCTTAAACTTTTTTCACAAAGTCAACTAAGTTTTTCAGTGCAGTACCACTTTAAACAAATGAACAAACACATTGGTTTAGATCTCCAAACAACTAAGTATTCCAAACCAACATGACTCCCCTTTTTATAAAGGGCAAACATTGACCACTTAGAGAAACCTTAACAAAGGTCCCAAATTCTTAAACATTCCTAAGCAGAAGTGCCTAATAGTCTACACATCACTTACAGAGCTAGTAAAAGCTTAAGCATAGATGCACTTACGAAGGTAGAAGGTAGTCACACACTGCTGTATTTTTGTACCAATACACTCACTTGTACAAGCATTTCGGTTTGTGTTATACTTGCATCAGTGTAATCAAAAGAGGAAACCCTAAATTCTGACAAAACCTACAACTAATGTACTCTATTCTCAAGTCAGGCAGTGACTGAATTCTGTGAACCCAAGAGCAACAATTCTGGTATACCCTTTCCTTTATATCAAAATGTTAATGCTATCCCAAAACTAGATCCTACACAAAACTGACAATGCACAATGGCTTTTATCAATCTGCTACGGAATGTGTTCACGAAATAATTTTCTAAAACTGAAGTACTTAAGTGTTACACAAATGAGTCCTTTGACCCATCATGAACACCTCTTTTAGGGTAACTGATCAGTAAAAATAGTATTAAGTTGGAACTTACGACTATTAATTACTTCACTTTGTTTATAATAAAAATGCAAGAACATCTATAAAGTCAGAGTGAAGTGTTATCAACTGTGTTTTGAAAACATGTATTATCACTGCTTCTTGGCAAGTATTACACTGATGATCATCATGTTAGTATTCATAATGGCAGGCAGAGACCACTTTCACTTGGAATTCCTTCTATAAACAAAAGTTGTAAATAAAAAGGTACTAAGTTCACAGTCAAAGACAATGACACATCTTAAGCTTACTTTGTTAAATATAGGCATTTAAGATTTAGGATTGCTTCCCTTTTTCAGCCTCTCTAAATTTAGTCCATCAGCTAGACTTAAATAAACTGAAAGCTCAATTTTGTATATTGAGAAAGCATCAGGTTAGGGGGCATTTTGTGCTTTCTTTTTGTTGGTAAGCTTAACAGCTGTTACAAAATAAATTTTAAAAGTATCAATTGGTTAAGGAGTCAGCACTTTAACAAAAATATTGACTCAACCAAGAAAGAAGAACAAACCTTCCTACAACCGTTTATAACAACATGAAAAATACGCTTTTTACATCTTAGTCTGACCTTCCAGAAAATAATATTAAAGCAGCCACCTGGGTGCCAAAAGTACAGGTAGAGAGCAGTGCAGACGAAGACTCCCTAGAGCAGGGAGCAGAAATAGGGAAGATGGCACAAACGAGGCAGCAAAGAGTTTAGATCTTTTCTTTAATACTGAACAGAGTTACTGAAATATTCAGCTATTTGGTAAAAGGAGCTATGGAACAGTTGGTCTGCAATGGTAGCTGCCTCTAAAGATAACTGACTCCCCATAGGAGATGCATACATAGCCTCAGTTCAGTCATCTATTCAGTGGAGGATCACACAATTTCACCTCTTCCATGACGCCCCATTTTAGCTTAATTTTCATGCCAATTACTCAAAAATCTGCACTGTTTTTAAACAGTTTGATTTATGTTATTCTCATAAGAAGTAGCATCAATTATTTTTTCCTCAGCTGGAAATTAAACCAGCTTCAAGTTATGCTGTGCTTCACCATTATGAAATGCATTGTAGAGACACATAATGGAAAAGGAAAAAGGCAGAAGAAAATAAGAAGTGGAGCATAACAGAGGAAATTAATGATTTTAAAGGAAAAAACATGGAGAAATTAGAACTGCACCAGGAAAACAAGAGAAATGCACACCTAACGACAGTAGCTGTTACAGCCAAAGAATATGATCTGAATCTTCCAAGTACAGAGGATCTGAAACAGGATCCATGGACAGCATAAAATTGAACACAATGTCATGAAGCAGCTATTCAGACTTGTACTATTAAGAGACGATTAATTTCTATTAATTGCATTACTAATTAAGATGCTTACCTATAATCCCACTGTCCTTGCTCTCCAGGGTGGAGCTAGGGCTGCTAATGGTTCCACAGGGACTACCTTTGTTAGCTGCTGTTTTGCCAACACCGCTATTGAGAGTAGAGCAGGGACTATCAGTGCTAGGTGATGTAGTGCTGCTTGTGAGGGTGGAACATGGACTCACTCCTTGACTGGCTACTGTACACTGCAATGTGAAGAAAAATGAATAGTTATTGCACAGGAGGCAGTACGCTACTGTGCTGAAAAACAGCAACATCAAGGTGAAGTAGAGTAAGAACAAAGCAAAGAGCCCATTTTTCAAACAAAAGCTTCAAGAAGCTGAAGCTTTACCTTGATTGGGAACCTTAATGACATGTTTTCAGATTACTCTTTAAAAACTGAATTCTGAAGAAAAAAAGGCATTTTCACAGTTCAGTGGAAGAGTTGCAGCGAGGCAGATTTCTCCTCCATTAAACATTTTACTGGCTACCCCTCCCCTCCACCCCCAGTATTTATTCTTTGGGTTAAAAACACTAGAACTGCAGGCTTATTCACTTTTTACTATCAACGAAACCCAAACTGATGCACTGAGATTTGTGAGGCCTGGGAATAAAAGTAGAGAGAGAGACAGGAAGAAAGGGAGATTGGTAGTTACTGTGCAGTTTTGGTTAGCAGAAGCGTTTCATACGGATAGCAACTGCTTGCTTCTCCCCAACTCCTCTACCCTCAAATGATGGAGAAAGACTGTCAAATGAAGTGAACTTCTCAGGAAAAAACATACACACCCCAAAAACATGCTCCTATTTTGACAAACCACTGACATTTTCCATTCTCATAAATCGCTTAGAAGGAAAAAAAAAAGCTCCTCCTAAATACTAAAATTAGGCAGAAAGAACCCTAGAAGCTATTCACATTCACAGTAGATCAGATTTAACTTCCAGAAACGATGAGAAGTCTACTCTTTCTTTTTTTTTTTTAAGAATGCAATGCCAACTCACAATTTCAAACCAAACACACACACACGTGTTATAAGTAATTTACAATTCTATTGCCATACATCTATTAAATATAATGTATTTTGGTAACTGCAACTAGCGGATAGAGGAAATAGCGTTAGCCCTCTCAGAAACAGGATGAACATTAAATGTATTATTTTCCATTATCCTACCATGACTTCATTTTTCTCTTCTATATGAGCAGAAGTTGGGATCCCTTCTCCCAGTAAAAAACCCAATCTTGTCATCAATTCTTGTGCTGCAGGAGAACAGCTCGGGTCTTTATCAGGCTCTTCTTTGGAGTGGAGGAAAAAGGTTGAATATTAGAGTCTTATATTTGGAAACTGCTACAAGAGGTAGCAAAAGTACAATCAAATGTAAACACCAGTTCTTCTGTCAGCAATATATCCAACAAAGAAACTAATGCCATTTAAACTTTTTGTCCATTAGACTTTAAATTGTTGGGGGGTCTTGGATCCTCTACGTATCTGCACAAATGTAGGGGAGAAAAAACCCCACCCTGCCAGTCAAAAACGAAATGCAACCAGTTCATCACTGGACTGATGATCGACATGATTATTCTCCTAACAGCAGCATTAAACTCAATGCTATCAAAGCTCAGTGGCAGACTCAAATTTTGTTCCAGTAATTTTTAATAAAGTTTTCTGCAACGTTAAAAACATGAGAAGTAGAGGTTAACAATACAGATGTTTTGTAAGCTTACAGTTAAGACTACAATTAATACCATACATTTTTGTTGTGCTTGCTATGCACAGGATGTGACACCAGTTCTGAACGTCTCAGCTTTTCTGGTTGCAAAAGTATTTTATCACTACAGTCCTTTAAAACGTCTTCTGAGGTCTAACAGATATAAGGAGACAGAGTTCAAAGCAAGCCAACCTCCAACAAAAACAGCCAACCACAGATCTGCTTAGGGAAAACACCTCTTGCTAACAGAATCTAGTAAGACAAACTAGCATCTTCCGTCATTTTCTTTCTTTGATGCCAACAGTTTGGCATCAACTACCAAGCTGTAATGCTCCTCCCTAGCAGAAACACTTATACAGTACTTATTTCTTTTGTCCATTACAAAAAGAGTAATATGTAAGCCTCTCCCATCCTCAGGTATAAATAGTTAACTAAGGAGCATCATCTAACCACTTGGAGAAATAGCTCACAGCAGGAATTCTCAGCTACAGAACTGTTGGCTTCGGTATCTACCAGCTGACTCTGCAAAGACGGGGAAAAAAGCAGGAGCACCCGTACTGCTGCTCCCCAGCCAGCGCCGTCTGGGCAAGGCACCAAACTTCTGGATGTCATCCCCACACAACTGGAAGACAGTAGGGACATCCAAACAGTTTTATCAGTTTCAAATGTAAGCGTATGGACTTACTGATGAAGTTTAAAAGGGGACAGACAAGCCTCTCAGCTGCACTACCTCCTACACTATCAACAAGCAGAGCCAGGGGGGAAAGGAGAAGGAAAAAAGAAGAAAAACCAAAAGGCTGAACCGCCCCTTTTAATTTGGTCCTTCCTTTACAGCTCCACTAAGCCGAGAGAGCACGAGGACAGTATTCACTCTTCAAAAAGAGCATATGGTGTCTAACCACATAAGACACAGCTGACATTCAGTGGTATTTGCAATAAATAGCACATTTTTCCCCAAGCTGCAGATTGTAAGAAAAACATAGAAAACAATGACTTTAACTGAGCAGCTTGACCAGTAAGCGTTACTTCAACAGTGTTTCACTTTTACGAGGGACATAAAACCTGTGGTTTGCAAACATGAGTAGTTTACTAGTCAACCATCCTTTTTTTTCACTCCAGCTCAACGCCTACTTGAACGCATGTATTTCTTAATTTTGTGAACAGCTTGAGGTTTTACTCTGGAAGATCGAATTATCTCATTCTCACTTAATCCCAGAAGGAGGAAGTGTATGAAATGGTGTCTTTTTTGAAAGCAGATAGCAAAAGTTTTTGTATCTCAGAATACTTTGCAAATTGACAGGTCTTGGAATATTTCACTGGAAAACGTATTTTCTCTGTAAAATTTTCGTTTTCAGGATTACAATTCCTCTTTAAAATTTACAATCCTAGAAATTACAGAGTTTGTGCAATCAACATCTTTATTCTTCTATCACGGTTACAAAACCCGATTACTATGATATTTCAATTTTAATCGTTGACAAGTCTGAGTATTAGGCATAGTATCAAATTCAGTTCAGCAACAGACATGAAAGCCAAGAGGCTAAGGTGCTCAACCCAGTAATCGCTGTTTAATCCTTAAACACTAGTTTAATTTTGACCTTCAGCAGTCTCCCTGTCTGGGAGTACAACTCTGAAAAGGAGGATTATCGTGAGATGGTCACCTTTAGATTAGGGAGATGAGGACTACATGCTCTCCCAGTTGGACATAAAACTTTAATGCCAGCACTAAGATGGCTGTGAAGATGGAGGCACAAGAGGGAGCAGGGTAACTGTAACATATCAAATAGAGCATACAGAATAAGATGGTGAAAACAATTACAATGAGTTCTGTTTTCACTAGTAAGTATCAAAAATAAGGGGCTTTTTTAAAAAAGCAAGCATTGGCTTTTAGGACTGTAGTTTTCTTCAAAATTGAAGCAAAACAAAACCAAAAAATTATTCATCTGGAACCTCACCAGTTACATGCAATGAATTTAATGACTGAAAAAGGAATCTAAAAATACAAGGCACATGAAATCCACGTTGCAGTGCACATAGTCATACACCAACATATGGGTCATTCTGCTTTGACCATGACATTCACTGTCAAAGCTACACTCTGTTATGCACTAGTCAAATTTAACAAACATGAAACTTCCCAAGAATACCAATTAACTCCAGGGAGGTAGCTTTTCCCAGCTTTGCCAACACAAGAGTCTGCAGTTACTGCCTTCTTATTGAGCAAGCTTTTACAAAATTTCTAAAATGAAGCATTGTACCCAGTGCAGAGCTACACACTGGGACTCAATTTAATTTTAAGAACAAGTTCAGAAAAATTCTAGTAGGCCTTTGGCATATGTAGCAATCAACAACACTCAGACGTAATTTTGCCTGCAGCACATGCACAGCTCAAGAACTGAGACAGCTATAAAGATGACCTCAGTATAATGGCAAGCATCTCCTCCTTATCACGAGCATATTAAATCTTCAAAACATTCTTACAAATAAAGAATCAGATTTCCTTATTATGCAGGCTCCTTTGTAGCACTCTGAAATGAACAGCTGATCTACTAAATAAAGTATCACTGAACAGACTCTTACCATTTTGACTGGGTTCTCCTTGCTCTGATCCGTTTCTCAGTGGTAGAGCTGCCTCACCTGGCACTCTAGGACTTTCCACATACTTGGGCTTCCTGATCGGACCTGCAATGGGAATGAGCTGAGTGTATCTAATTTTTTTCCAGATGGACCACAAGTTTCGTATGCACAATGTCTATCCTCCGTGATGCAAAAAAAAGTAGAGGAATTATTTCTTACATAGACAGCTGCTACTGTAAAGACTAGTACTGCACTTCCACTCTCAGGAGAAAAAAAACACCCTGGGCTTTTGGGAGTAAAAAAGCCTGCTGAAAAACAAACCCAATCTGCTTGCTGTGACAAACCTGAAAATTTTTCCTGTATATGTAAAGTGAGTGACTTTTTCGTGTTCAAACTCAGACAACTTTCAATGGGTCTCCTCAGTTCAGATATTTTATTTTCCATTATAACAGGATGATAATTTTGTTATCAGCACCTTTGAAGCTAGGAGAAAAAGACTACAGGCAGACAACCCGCAACATCAACACACTAAATAATTCAAACCCAAGAAGCTTTATATTACAGCGTACTTCCTCCAAATACCGACACATGCCCTAATCATAAGGAATGGTGAAGAGGAGTTAAAAAAAAAAAAAACAAAAGAAAACATTAGTGGCTACTAAAGTTTCATTAAACAGCAGCATTCCCAGTTCACGTACGTACCAAGTTCAAACATACAACCTTCAGTATTATTAGAAGAATTGTGTATTCATACACACGCATATTTTTCAAAAATTAGACTGATTCACTCTTTACTCTCACTTTTAGCTTCATGCTTTGGTTTCAGGCTGTTTATGATCCTATCCTTTGCTAAATATGGTATAGCAGCAACCACAGGAAATGTTAACGACACAACTTATCTAACAGAAGGGGAACGATGCTGCCCACTAAAGGTTTAGCAGAAAAAGCGTACTGGTACTATTGAACCAAAAAAGATCTGCTCGCGCTACAAACAGAAGGTGAAATTCCAGCCTTAATTCAGCAACTGATAGTACTGGCAGGTAGACCACTATGCTGACGCGCAATATAACATAGAACTGAAACTCCAACATGTTATTTATCCTCATCCTGAAAAATACGTCAACAGAATTTTGTATCAATAAAAACATTTGCAACAGTAAGAGTTTTGGAAAAGCACGAACAGAGAGACTTGCAAAGTTACACACTGGAAAGCTAAGATACTTAAATGGCATGGGGAACAGAAACATCATCATCAGTGGTACTGAAAACTCAAACCCAATTTTTGTCCTAATTTTCATTAGGACAATCCCAGTGTCTTGTAATGTGTGTAACAAAGCCACTTGAAACTTTCGAAGTTTAGTGAGCTTGAGGTGTGGAAGGCGCTTGCAATGTTCCATCCAGAAGAACGTAAGTATTAGCTGCAAGTCCCTATCAACACAGTCAGTTGCTGGGCTTAACAAAACACTGAAGGTATTTTTGTGGATTTCCCCAGCATTAGCAATAAACAGTGATTCTCCCTTGTTATTTAAATACAAACTCTTGTTATATTACAGAGCTACAATCTCAGGTTCTCTCTATCATACAACATCACTGTTTAAGGAGGTTTCCTCACTTTAAAATGTGTCTGACATTGCAGCCAAGTGATTTTTAAATACATACACTAGGCCACAGTGACAAAGCACAAGAGAAAACCATTCTACCAGCAGCATTACACTTTTACGTCTTGCAAGTTTGTACATTACTCTTATTATTATTATTTAATAATAATAATAATAATAATAATAATAATAATAATAATAAATATCTCCTAAATTTCTCTTTACTTTGTCTGACCCTATGTTCTCTAATCTTTCTGCTAACACCCTATCTCCTTAAGTAGTAAATTCTATCATAGCATGTTTTATCTCATTCCTATATACAAAAATCTGTGGTTGCTACTTAGTCACCTATTTAGGAATCTAGACACTGATCAGGAAACATACATTCCACCATTATAACGCTTTCATGTATATAATGCACAGGTTTTAAAAAGTACTGGTACATGAAAACAAGTCATAGAACCATAGAATCATTTAGGTTGGAAAAGACCTTTAAGATCATCGAGTCCAACCATCAACCATGCTCA
>VYZV01014769.1:18382-41905 GCA_013401275.1 Pandion haliaetus | reverse complement strand
CAACCCCCCCCCCCAAACAACAACACAGGCACAAACTGAGTTTCAGTCCTAGCATATAACCACCTCACTGCGCTACTGCCTTGCTAAGTGCTACTTTGCCGCTGCAGCCCTTCAGGTCTCACTTTCTTCCTCTCACACCAGTAACAAAGGAGAAGCACTTACCTACCTACCTTACTTGAAAGTGCTCGCAGTATTTGGATAAAACAGAATTGGCTTGCCAGTTTTTCTTAGTATGTGGTGTTTAAGTCACACATTACAAACAACTCCATTAGGCTGGCTTTCCTCCTCTCTTCCTCCTTATAGCTAGTATGTAACTTAGGTCTGCACTTCAGGCTTCCAATTTTTCCTTCTTTTTCTGGTCTGCAATCTCCCCCGCTAGCAAAGTAAACACCATTCAGAAAGCACTGGAGAGGGACTGCAGGACTGATGCTAACTATACCCCATCAGCCTTGATAAGGTGGTTTTCTTCTCTTCAATTTGGGTCTTCAAATAGAATCCTTCTACTTGGCTCAAAATTCAAGGGCACACCAAAGTTCTCCGAGAAACCCACGCTTTGTTTATTAATAACCCACAGTGTATTTAGGCTATGACACTTGCAGTCAAAGTGTCCCATCCTTCCTTTCAGCAGCAGTCTCAGATGCTACATCAAGCCTCCGAAAACGACACTGATTTCTTGCTCGTTTTCATGAGTGCTTTAAGGCTGACAACTGCTTTTACAGACAAGTTGCAACTCTCTCCATTTTGGCCTTAGGCTCCCCAGGGTAACACAGCACCCCAGCACACGGCAACTGACCTGAAAAAGCACGGCCTGCTACATCACAGGCCTACATACATTGCTATGGCCCAGGTATGATTTGGTTCTACCAGAGCGCTGAGGCATTTAATTATGGGACCTACCTGTCCTTTCAGATTTCCACCTAAAAGCGGAATATGGGAATACGGTGATGCCCTGATTTCTTAGCTAAGAAATACTGGGCAGGGAATGCAAGTCATATATGAATGTGTGTTTGTATCTCCACCTAAAGCCTGTGAGACGACTACATTTTTTAAACTAAAAGATAGCTTAGCTACCAACTATCACCAGAGGGTGCTCTTTCGACGCTGTTTTGTAACAAACATAAGGGGCATTGGCCCTGGTGACAGCAGCTAAAAATACATTCCCTTGAAACAAATCACATTCTTTAAGGAGACAACAGTCCAAATCTGTCATTTGTAAGCAGAAGTAAAATTAGATGTATCAAAGCTGAACAACAAAAAGCAACCATTCTAAAAGAACCAGAACAACATGTAGCAGTCATGTAAAACAGATCAGAATGGAAATATCTTCAGGAAGTATTTTGAACACTCACACTTTAAGCTGTGGAGGAGACCCTTCATTGCATTTTTTTCCTCGTAAACTAATGTGGAGGTGACTTATGATACTTGCAAATTGGATACACGACATTGCAATAACTAGGAACATTCATAGTAACTTTATTTTCATGCACTAATCTAGAATAGGACACATGCATTAATCCATGGATGAAAAAGGACCCATTTAAACATGAATTGTACCTGCACAATGGAAGCTCTTTTCCCAAAGTATAAGTCGGCTGAATCAGGTCTGATAAAAGGTTCATCTGGGACAGCATTTTTTCAGCAGCAAACAGCAGAGAAGAATCTAAGTTAGGGAAAACATACTTCCCTGGTACACCGTTCCTGACTCGTGTTAAGTGGCTTATCGTTTCCAGAGTCAGAAGTGGTCATTTTCTGTCTAAGAGTTCGAGATGGATTTTCCTTCCAAGAATTTATACCAGCCTTTCTTTAACAATCTGCACCATCCAGAAGTTAACCCAACACTGCATGAAACGGTAATCACACTGCCTCCTTTTCCCACCGATTCTCTGTCTTCCACACAGAAAAATACCTGCCAAATCTATTTAAATAATTTCTCCTTCAGAGCCATTCCACACCATTAGTCGTTCCTGCAGCCCTTCTCTAGCTCTCTCCTACCTCTGTTGTAGCTTTTTAAAGCTGGTATCACCGGAGCTACACCAGTGTCTTCCTGAGGATGTTGAACTAGAGATTTATACAATTCCGCAATGATACTTTTTTTATCATCTATTGCTCTCCTAGTAATTTGTAATGCTTTTTTGACTGCAGAAGAGCCGATTTTCCACAAGCTTATTGTAACTTGCATCACCTTCCTAATCCCCCAAACTGGCTTTCCCTCCCATCAGCGTTAAATAAATCCGCATCTGTATTGATACTGGGGCTTGCCCCCACCCTGATGCAGGACCTTGCACTTGGATAGTTTAGTGCATGCAAGAGAAACTGCTTCCCAGTGTTCTCAAGATCGGTGAACAAAACTGAAGCCTTAGGTGAAATCAGTTCTCTTACCTAGTCTAGTCTCAAGTTTCAGGTACACAGATTAATTTTTTAATTAAAAGTTTTAGTTAAAGTTTAATTTAAAAACTAACTAGAAGTTCTATGGCACATTTATGGAAGACACTTCCAGCAGTCATCTTTGGTATTCACTGATGTCTTTAAAAGGAAAGCTGCTTCCTTTCTCTGTTCAAGTATGACGGTATCAATAATTTAAGTCAGTAAACATTTACTTCAAGGGCAGCAGCAGTATCTTTCATTAACACCTTAAACGCCAACAACCAATTTTTTGCAACCTCCTCTATAAATCAGTTTTCATTCTTTCAGTTGACTCTCCTAAATCAGAGTACAATCAACTATTATTCTTTAAGAACATGAATATTGGTTCAGTTGCACACCTGTAAGATTACCAATCCAAGCAATGTTCATTCTTGCTTTATTGTAGAAGAAACTCAACTTACTGTGACAATTTTTCATTTACTGCTCCCCTTCCCAGAGTCGTCCTGCTGACTTTTTCCTTGTTCTGTTTGTTTCTGTTCTTTCACCCACCTCCTCCTCAATGAACTATTTCATTAAGGAAGCTTTTGACTCCAAATGAACCAGTTGCTTTAGTTCTGCCAATAATTTTGGGCTCCTTAGTAATTTAAGATACAGTTTCCCTCTCCCCTCCTTTTATAGTTAGAGTTCAGGACTGAACTGGGGCCAGAAACACTGGTACTCTTCCAAGCTCTTCTCACAAAGAAAAAGCTCCCCCATCTCCTATGCAAATAATTAAAACACAATGTCACTCACAGCAGATTGTGCAAATGGGATTGTGCAGCTTTCCGTGTGCCAGTGAAGAAGTTCAGCTTGCTCTCCCATGGTTTTGCCTGCCCATGTGTTATGAGGTTCTAGCGGCTGACCTACTTGCAGACGGACGGGCAAAAAAGCAGCTGTGACCACACATGCGCTGCAGCGAAGATACGTGTCTCAGTTGTGTACGTTTGTCATCATGCCTGTCCACTGTGATAGGAACAATAAAATAGCTAACAGTGTTAACATACTGCTCTCCTAGCATACGAGGACTAGTCAGTTCAGTCTCGAGCCTGAACGCCTGCCTACCTAGAGGGGTAGCAGACAAGAGAAGGGAAATGAGAAGGGGGATGCCAGAGATCAGGATAGCAGTTTCAAAGAGACACCAAAAACCAAAAAGTCCTATGTTCATCCAGGGAGTCCCCAGACTAGCAATTTCCAAATCTCTTCTGAACAGATACCTTAATGTTTAGCAAGTTAGAGGTATCGAAGTGCTTTTCTCAGTGAGATGAGTCCAAGCCTGAGAACTGATAATTACATTATTCATGGAACAAATATGCCTACAATGGAACAAAATCCTCTTAGTCTAAAGGGACAGAACGAAAACACCACGCTCCCCATAGTACCTCTGTGGCTAATCCATACTTGCAGAAGCATTCTATTCTGAGTCATCTGGAGCAGAAAACTACAATGAGGTATCCAAAATTCACAGGGAAAATAATTTCAAGCATAACATCCTTTTCCTACCATCACATCTTTAATTTAAAAAAAAAAAAAAAAAAGATAAAACTCAAAAAACCACTGAAGCAACCCAGAAGGTAAGATAACCTTCAAAATCAGCAAATGTTCATGCAAGTAAGAATATGCCTGACATAAAGGGGAAAAAAAGTACTTTTCCATTATTTTCAATTATAAGTTAAACAGTTTCTGTTTGAATTTATACATTGCTTGAATGTAAATTTACAAACTGGCCTTATATTTTATTTGTTGTCGTTGCTCTTTTACATATGGTACTACTGCTAAACGATATAGTAAATTACTGACATTTATTTAGATGTTAAAAGTATTTACAATACCTTTTGCTTAACAAGATACAGTCAAAGAATTTGCTTTCTTTCAAGCACCATCTATCTATGAGTGTGCAACTTTCTAAAAAGGTAGAAAATTAAGTATAAAACGTAATTCCATCATTAACTAAATCACTTTTGGTGGAACTAAAATGCTGTTTTTTCAGCAGTTTTACATGGTGGATAACCAGATTGTGAGTGGATGAAGCAATTATGAAAGGAAGAGGTTTGCTCGAGTCCTACTCAAAATGCTGACACATTTTAAAGACATTACAATGGACAGAAATACTTGCTGCTCAGGCAGTAGTGAAGCCAAGCAGACAGGTGAAATTAGAAAAAAAACAAAACCAAAAATACCCCTCTGAAGCCACAGATTAACTCCCACTTGGAAATAGGCAGAAAGGGCAATAAAAGGAAAAGCAGTAGGGGCAACTCGTTGCTTAATTAGTTTACATTGAAGATTTTTCTGTTCTAGAGATCACCAACTAGAGTCTAATTCTGTGAAAGAGTTTGAATGTTAATACCAGTTACACAAAAACTTAAAATATTTTACAGTGCATTTCTTACTGCAGAATGTTCTTCCATCCATAATTCTAAAATTTTTTAACCAGGAAAACCTGTTTTTATTCACTGATCACATAAACATAATTAAGTAGCTATTTTAAAATCACCAAATACAGATGCAGGACTAGATGAATGTAAGCTAGAGAATAGACAAACCTGCTAGAAAAGGAGGAATGTACTGAGTACGAAGCCCTCAAATATAGATGTTTTCATGAACATTAGCGCAAATAACTATTGGTTAACTACAAATTAATTTATTTTTCAATTTATAACCCTGAAACACACTGTCAGGAAAATCTGACTTTTTAATTTACTAACCAAAATTTTTAACTAAAACTACTCAGACTCAATAAAAAGTTATGAAAAACTCATGGGTAGCACTTAGTGAATATATTCTTTCATCATTACCACTGAGTATATATAAAGTATATTGCTTCAGTCTAGTAGACACTAAATAGAATTTTATTTCAAGGAAGTAAGTTATGCAAGGGTATCACCTTATGTGTGTATGACCATCGACACACCAGGGTAGTACAAACAGAACTACAGAACAGAAACAAAGGTAGAACAAATGATTACGTGTCAAAGGACAATCTGTTCCTCTACTCCATTACACAGTTTCAAAGACTTTAAAAAATATTAATGATACTATTTACATTGAAAAATACATCTCTAAGTAGTTGCTTTGCCTTCACCTGTAAACTGAGAGGACTGAAATTAGAATTTTGTTCTATCACTGGTTAGATAAGCTTCATCACTACATCTTAACTTCAGAATATTACTTTAACTTTCCATGCAATCCTTTCTTCTTTCATCCACCATATCCTGAAAAAAATCTTCAACTTGCTATTTGTAAGCTACTAATTCAGAGTGCATTGAAATCAGTACATTAGTATACTGTCTCTATTACTCCTGCCTCAGCATAGACAGATAATTTATATTAAAACATCTTCCATCAGCTATAGTTTGTTGAAAGTCAAAAGGAACAGCACAGAATGTTTCCATCGGCACCTGGTTAGGTATTTGTACAAAATAATGACACTTAAATGCCAATGCATTCGCAGCACTTCATAATCTTAAGAAATCTTTTTCTTTGGCTATATATCACAGCGCAATGACTTTGAAGTCATTGTGAATATGGCTCTTCATTCAAAGTTTATCAACTGCTACACATTTTCTGCAAGAGAAACAGTTACCAGCCCATCATACTCTCCTTATGAAAATGTGTGTCACTAAAGTAAACCATGGAGTGGGAGGTCAGTAAGATATTATCCCAAATGCACCTAGAATGCAGTTAAGTTTTACCAAGAGTAACAAAACTAAGAGTTAGATCCTGACCTTCACTTAAGTCTTTTGCAAAAATACCATTTCCTTCTCCATTACAAGGACTTCACCCTATCTTTTAAAGTTGTTTACCATGCACTGTAGTAATCACTGCAAGTGATTACTTGTAGTAAGAGACAAAACCAACAAAATACCATTCCGGCTCAAAATTTTTACATGAACTGTCAAAAACAACCCAAAATTATTTAAACGTGAAGTGAGATTACTATTTTTAAATTTTGAAAGGAAAAAACAAATATTGATAGGCAACTTAAACCAAGAATACTTTCTACGAATTGTATTTACTATCCTGTGGCAACTCTTTGAGCAACATTTCTTCCTTAATTTTATGTAAAATGAGTCATTAACCAAGACGTTTCTCAGTGCTGACAAAACCCAACTTTTGACACTCTTTGTTCCTAGACCCTATAAACTCTATAACAAAGAACCACAAAACTGTTGAGTGTCTCCACAAGTAATAGGAACATGGACAATTTCACTTGACGCTCAAACTTTGACCTGCATGGACCTAAGTGATGCTAGTGTGCTGGAATGATTTATATGTACAGAATGCTGATAAAAACAGAAGCAGATAGAGGACCTTATTTAGCAAGGCTCACACATAAGTATGTGGTCATTACTAAGAACACAACCACTGAAAATTAACAAGTTTCTTGTCACAACTTCAGCAGCAATTTATCTACTAATACATTTACGTATGTAGTTACAAGTAAAATAAATGAACTGTAAAAGCCACAAACAACATTCACTCTTACACAGTCACTAACACATGCATAAACAAAGGTGTTTGCACTGTCTTCTACCTAACTGATATACTAATCATATATTAACGAGTTTTAAACATATTCAGACATATTAATATAGGTATTTGCGATACCAATTAGAATAATTCTTTGCCATATGAAATAACATATTCTATTTAATCACCAATTACCTTTTTGCCCTGGGAACACGCAAAAAGCATTCACTGCTCTTGTTCTCATTGCAAAAGATTAACGTGATTTTGCTGTGTTACTTTATATAAAGTGTATCAAAAACTGAGTTAAAGCGCTGTGAAGATTTTAGTTGCTCATCAGTTTCATTTTACCTGGAGACTTTTTGTTTGATCTTGACTGCATCAAATAGGACTGGCGTGGCAGCAGAGGTGAAGATGGCAGCGACATTGAGACTCCTTTAGCCAAGTTCATTCTGTAAGTGTCCTCAGAGACTGGCCGACTGCCAGTGGGAAAATCTGCATTGTGGCCAGATGTTGCTATGACCTGCAAGGCATTCTCTGGGCAGGAGTCACCTGCTAAAAATAAAACTTTGTCATCCGTTATGTGATATACCAAAATAAAAAGCATAGAGTTGCACTGAAATACAAGTATTTAACATAGGAAAACACATTTGCCAGCAACAATTCAGCATGACTCATCCTGCTGTGCACCCTCCACTGCAGAATCCAGATAACCACCGGAAAAATTTAAATATACAAGTAAGCGAGATTTTATTTTACTGTAATAGACATAGCAAGGGGGAAGAAAAACCCCACTTTCAACAAAGTAAGGACTTTTTACATTTCATCCTTAGAGGTAAAACCAAGTTTCCTACGAAGACAGAAGTATTTTTGCAGCTGAAAAGGTATTTTAGGATCACTGTGATATCCTGAAAGTCAAGACCAGCTGAAAATACTGTTTACTGAACTATTTCAAGGAGGAATTTAGTTGAGTTACGCCTTACACTCAATTAAAAGGTGGATCACTAAAAGGTACACTCATAGATGGTCAGTCTAAGCTTTATTTTTCTGTTTTAAAACTGAGAGGTCCCGTTACGTGCAATTTGACAGCAGCAGTGACTTTTTTATCTAAGGAAAAAACAAGCTATTGGTTCACAACATATTAAGTGGCACATCAAAACAGGGAAATACACTCAAAACAAAGAAATTTCTTGCTGGTGCAGGAAACGCCATTTCAGCTACATTAAGACTGTATTTTCAAAACAACAGAAAAATATATTGCTCACAGTAATGACTCAAAGACAGCTGAAATACATGTTGAAAGTGCTAGGTTTTTCCTAATCGGATGACAGAAACAGAGCTGAAAAACAAAGGTTAACAACTAACTACGGCTTTTTTTAATATCCAAATTAGGGTATGCTCAGTAATTTACATGAACTACTGTTGAAACCGAATTGCTATGACCAAAGATAAAAAATAGCAAAACAAAACTGATGCAAAGAGGAAAGAGAATGCCAGAACATTTTTTAGACAAGTTCACGTGCAACAAGCAGCACGGTTGAAGTACTGGAACCCAAAGTACAAGTAGAAGAAAAGACAAACAAAGAGAAGTAATCTTTTCAAATGTGAATCCCTCATACCAGGTTTATTTTCTTACAGTAAGGAAACACTTCAGATAAATGTTGCTCTACAAGATCCGCGTTTCTTGTTCATTCTGTTGTCATTCAATTGTTGCCTTCAATTTTTAACAGCTGTTCTCCAACCACATTCCACTACAGGGAGCATTAACTGCATACAACAAACTTCCATACTGTGTCAGAAGGAAAAAAACCAAACCTAACCCACTGAAAAAAGTTAAAATATTTTTGTAAATTTAACTACCGCTCCCTTTTTTTTAGAAGTATGCGTGGAAGATAAGAAAACCAAACATGCCTGAATGTTAAATTCTAATTCCCTATTTCCAAAGGTGCACGTATTTAAGATTATTTGGGTTTTTTTTCTAGCCATACTTTTTTCCTCACAAGAACCACATGAGGGCTATGTACGATAAACGGCCTTGAAGAATGCTATGCTAGATTGAAACTTTTCTTAACATTTCATAACTATAAAACTTACTCTCTTATTCCTCTGAAACCAGCTGAACTACCACCTTCCAGAAGTTCTCCTCTCTGTTCAAACAAAATTCATAGTAACAGGTAATGATTAAGGAAACAACTCTAGTTTCATCAAGTCAAGATGGAAATTAAAAACTAAGTAACAGTAACTTCATATTCTTTTTTGAAGTCCATTGCAACTATTATAGGAGTGTAACTATTGGTTTAAAATCCCTGGAACTAGAAAAGCAGCTTCAAAGGTTTATCAAGCTAGCTGTAACACACCGTTCTTAAAGAAAACAGTACAGCCTAAGTATATATTGCAAATAAAAAGACTAAATATTTTGGAGACTATAATCACGTAAGAGACTTTTTTGAAACACCAAGATATCTAAATTACTGAGTTCCCATTCACTTTCAGTGGAAATCAAGAGGCTAAGGATTTTCTTTCTCTGTTCTCTTTGAAATTAAACTTTCACAATAGCTGTTTTTAAACACAGATTTAGCATTAGGTATATTATTATTTATTATTCAATACCATACATGTGAGTTTGCTTCATAAATTGTTGAAGAATGCACAGAGAAACTTGTTGCGATATTCCAGTTTTTCCTTTGAACATAAGCAAAAAGCAAGGAAGTAGCATGGTAATGCAGCTAACTACAGTTAGAAAATACTGGCATTCTTGTTAGTTTTTTTTACTAGACACGTTACCAAGGTTGTAATTTGGAATTTGTGTAAGTATTCCAGCTGGAATGCTAGCGAGGGGGTGCAAGAGACAAGAAGAACAAACAAAAATTACCTCCTCCCCTTCAGGGTTAGTAAGTCCACCTACAATTCCCTAATCTCTATTTTTCCCTTTTACCATGGCACAAACAATCAGTGTTTAATTAATTGTCTTCTTAGTGGACCTCTGAATTTTTAATTAATTTTAATTTACCCTTCTCTATTGTGTATGAAACATTACACCATGGGAGTGAGCTAGATGGGCCTAAATACACTGCTGGCATAAGTCTAATCAATAAATCGAGATTGTTTGATCATGATGGTAACTTGAAAGATATTTTACGGTCTCTCTATATACACCACTCTATCTTAGCAATTTTTGGTACAGCAGTACTCTGATTTTTCTTATTATTATGTTTTCCTGACAGCACCGCAGATACTGTGGGGAGAGGTACAAAGATAGGGCTTTCACGACTCGGAATCTGAGAGCAGTATGACCTAAAAAAACAAAAATAAAAAAATGCATACCACAGAAATTCTTCAATCACTTATTTTCCTAATTTTACAAGAAGCTTTTGCTTACTGTCACTCACATACCCATGCTGTTAAGATACAATAGCTCTTGAAGAGCAAAAAAACACACCTTGAGGAAAGCCAACCATACTGGCTTCAACTTATGAGGACATCGTATCCTCAGTGATGTTGGAACGTGTTTAAACAGTAATGTATCCTACTGAAGCAGAAAAAAGCATGTTGTAAATGAAAAATGGTTAGGATACCATGGAATTGCAGACAGCTACTAGACACAAATCATTCCAAGAAAGCAGAAAGTGCACAGTTGCTCCTCCAGGACCTTCCTAAGAAAGTGTTAACTAAATGCGACACCACCTAACCGACCAATCCCACATTTGTGGCCTCAAAAGCCATAAACAACAGGAATAGAAGGGAACCAAAAGAACTCCTACACCACAACCCTCCGAATACCGTCCCAGCCATAGGCACAAACCAGGAGAACAACTCCCCATGGAACCCCAGGATCCAAGAACTCCGATAAATAGTAAATGGAAACCTCTGGCATTTGAATGCTAAAACCTTACATGGACTGAAGGGGCTGTTCACAGAGAAGTAACTGTTGATGGTAACTAGCAGCTGTGTTCAGCTGAGGAAGTCCCCAAGTCCGTAAACCGAGGCTGGTTAGAGGGTAAGCAGGAGAGCTGCTGGCTTTGTCTTCTCTCTTCCCCACACACCTCCTCAGGGTTATTCTTCCCACTGGCTTTCTCCCTAACAGGAGCAAATATGCTCTCGCCCCCCAAAAGGGAGCAAGAGGTAAAGAAAGAGGGTGCGGGGACACAAAGAAGTAAGTGTGTAGGAGGGCGGAACTGGGCAGAAGCTTTGGAAATAAACCCTGCCTCTAGCTGACGCTAGGATGAGGCTCACCTTTCTTTACCACATATGATGGAGTCACAGGAGGAGGAATAACTGCTTCATGTCAAGTTAAAACTGCGAGATGCCAAGTTCCCACACAGACAATCCCATTCAACTGAATATTAAAGCACTTGCCTCAGGCACAATTTTATAATAAGCTCCTGGGTCTGTATCACAGTGAGAGTTACAGGACAAAATCAGAGGCAGATGACCTCTGTCTCTTGGTCCTATGGGCTCTCTAAATGGACCTACAAAATTTAATATTCTTGCAGTACAGCATGAAGGGAGGTACTATATCCACACAAGTAATGTTATTTATGGCTGGCTATAGTTAAATTACACGTGATAATGTGGGATGGCAAGATTCATTTTATATGCTTATATCATCCTTTCCTAAGTCACTGAATCTATCCTGTACATTTAATTTCTCCTAATCCTGCATTTTCTGTTTTGTATAAATTGGGCTGATGACCAAATCTACACACTTCACCCAACCTGCAGCAAAATTCCCACAAGATACTTGGATCCACATATATGACAAGACAGACCCAAAATTATCAAGCCTGTGGGATCCACAAAGTAATATATTATGCTTTCCACATTAACTTAGTATTAGGGAAACAATACTAGAAAAATGCATGAGTAACAGCTATCAAAATACAATTTGTTACATGCTTGAATATAACCAGATGCCACACACTGATGCACACAGAAAACCAAAATTACTTGTTACTAACTTAAAGGTTAGTCATTTCAAGTATTTTAGCTACCAGAACAATACACTTACATTACATTTCTTCACCTCTACCCCAATGTAAAACAGACGAACATCAGTTCTGGAACAGGAGGAATATGACCTCTCACAAGTTTTTTTAATAATGTCAAAATAAAACATAAGGTAAAGTCCTGTGAAATCCCACTTTCTTATTTTTAAAACCTGAGCTGTACATTTTCCACTGCCAAGTAGCCTCCTGACAAAAAAGTTTCATAAGCACCAATCAAGACCAGAGTTCTTATTCAGTGGTCAAAGTAACCATGGAAACAACTTAATAGCTTTAAAAGCCACACATGAAAAGCTTTGAGAAAGGAAATCAAACCCCAGTTTAGTTGCACCTAGGGATGCAACTGAAAGGTGTGATCTGATTAACAAACCGTGGGGTTTTTTTTTTCCCTTAAGATACAAAAAGATACAAGGATGGCTGACTGAAGTAATGATTCTGTAAAGCCTAATAGCCTAAAAGAGAACTTGAACTTTAAGATTAAACTTATCCTTCTACTGAACAGAAAGGATAACCACAATGAAAACCTTTACATTGCACACGTCAGTATTAAACATCATAAAACACATCTAATTCTTCATTCAATGTAAGTTGCTTAGAAACCAGAAGAAAGCCAACTACTTTACCAAAATACGTGTAAACTGGAGTTTGGTGCAGATGTTGGAATTCAGATTATTTTAACATGAAGGAATAGGACCACCATCCTCAGTGAAAGCTAAAACAATGGCAGTGCAGACTGCTTAAGTCTGAATACTGACAGCGACTGCAGAACAACGTTCCACAGACTCCTCTCAATACGTATTTCTGAGAGAGCTCATTTTGTCTTTTTCTCCCTTAACCTATCTCAAGTGAAGCAAAAGACTCTCAACCCACTTAAAAACGTATCTGCTACAAAATTATGCTATAGCAGAAGTCTTAAATTCTGTAGTTCTGCTTAAGATTTAAAAAGGATCCTATTGCTGCAAAAGGTTCCCGGCAGGCATCATGGGGTGAAACGCACCAACATCATCTCCCAAACAAATGAGAGCTTGACTGTAACAGCCCAGCTCTGACCAGATTACTCTGGCATGAACCAGAAAGCAAAGAAGCAGTAAACAAACTTTGCCATGTAACAGCTGCAAACTTTGCACTTTCATTACACCTTTGGGGCAGGAGACCAGAAGGTGGCAAAAACCTGGGTACCACTGCTAACTATCCTTAGGAAGAGAGAACATTGGTGGGACTGGTCTAGGGCTACTTGTCTACCAAGGCCACTGCTGGCTTACGTTGACAGTCCTCACAGATCAATACACAGTGAAGACAAGAAAGAAATCGGGATTCTCGGTAGAAGAGAACACAACCAGCGTTAAACCTGGTGGCTGGCAGGGCCTCAACCTGCATGCAATTGTTCTGTCTGCAAACTGCCCTGACACGTCTATGGCAATAGAAGAATCACTAAATTTGTCAGCCACTGGTGTATTGTTGTTAGAAACTGCGAGGGTGGTAGAGCAGTGGAAAAGGTTACCCACGGAGGCTGTCGAGTCTCCATCTCTGCAGACTCTCAAAAGCTGACTGGACAGAGTCCAGGGCAACCGTGGGTAATCTGTGATAACTTCTGCTTATACAGCCATCACCGAAACTCTTGTAAAGCTCTTTGAGAATCTTCACCAGTAAAAACTTAAAAGGTGAGCTTAAGAGGTGTAAATCCTTTGCTATTTTAGAGCAAGCATAACGGTCTGAGTTGAGATTCAATTAAATCACATTGACACGGGGCGCATGCCAAAGACTGTAACGACAGTAACTACTGCTGGGTTATTTTGTTAGCTGCTTTACTTGAGGCTTCTGTTCTCTCCACACCAAGGACCCCGTGACACCTCTGTGAAAACTGCTGAGTTCTGAAGAACAGCACAGGTAGCAAACTGTACCAATGCACACACAGCACCATGAAAAGGAAGACTGTCTCTGCAAACAGGAATATCCAACATTCAGATATGCTTACACATTACTAAAGTTTAGTAAGACTGTCCATATTCTGCTTCGTAGGATGTGTTTCATCCTAACAAATGTTAACAAAAGAAGAGACTTTATGGACAAGTTCAGAAGGAATTTATGAGTGGGAAAAAGAAATTAGTTGTGTGGCGTGAGGAAAGCTATGCAGCTGGAAAGCACTTTCCAGAATGAGGCATCACTATGTATAACTGATAAGAAGCTTTCCAAAGATTACCAAAAGCAGTGGTTTTGATATTTTAAAAAACAGTTTTCTTCCACGTTCCATTCCCATCTTATTTTTCAACAGAATTGACAGGGAACTGTAGACAGAACTCTGTAGCATGGTTCAGTGACTGTGTATAAAGTGCTTTAACTGCAAACCACTGAAAATTGCCCTTTAAAGGATCTGTGTCTTTCAGAATTAAAATGCTTACATATGTGTGTGTACTTGTATATACACAGCCGGTCCAACTTAGTCAGAAGGCAATCTAGGAGGACAGAAGGAGCCAAGTGACCCCGTCTTTCCAGGTAGGACAAGGTAACGACTCACACTACTACCAATGCTGATCAGGAGTTGAAGAAAAGTTCATGGCAAGTGAGGTAGTTCATCAGCTAGCCTTCTGGGCTAAGAAAACAGGCTTCTGTCACGTAAAAACATGCGTTAGGGAAGATCAACATTTAATTCTTTTGCTCTTGAGACTCTGGAGAGACCAGAAAAAGGGAGAAACTAGTCTGGAATGGGAAGAAAACTCATGACAGCTTGAGTAACAGAAGCAGTGAAGTGCATTGAGTCAGAAACCAAGTGAAGATTAGAATAAAAGGCCCAAATGGACAATCTTTGCCAATTATACTCAGACTTGACATTATTTACTCACTTTCTGGCATTTAGTTCTGAACTCCGGATTACTTTTTCAGTACACAAAATACTAATGTTCTCCAGTAGTGCTTACTTAAAAAAACAACCAATTTTTAAAGAAAACAGTGATAAATGGAGGTTTTTAGGACCACTGAAATAATTTCTATTTCTGTGTTTCAAGGACAGGATGTACACAGGATATATCACTGGAATTAGCTTCTGAGAAAAGACATTCACCACATTAACTACTCATTGCTCAGCAAAAATAGGAGTTTAAACTCTTAAACAACTGTCAACAGCCACAGAAAGTGGGCAAAGCAACACAGAATAATCAAAAACAGCTCCATAATTTAAGCATGAAACAATGCTTCTTCTGTTGCAAGATATTTTTAGAGTAACAAAAAAAAGTCAAACTAAAGCTTTAAAGTATTCCAGTACAAGGTCAATGTTCCAGCTAGTGGATGTGTACTTTACGCACCACAAAGTCCCTTTGCACTTAAAATTCAAAGCCTAGTATCATAGAGTTTTAACAGAAAAAGCCAATTGAATTTGCATATTTAGTTTTAAAATGCAAACTTATTTTATTTAATTATTTTGAGCCTTTCCATTTGCCAGAAAGGTATCTGAAGCTCTTGATGCTCTCAGCTTGGTTACAAGTATATTAGTCAGTTAGAAATGTTTAATGAGACATAATGCGAGAAAGGTGGGGTTCAAATATGTATTTAACTAAACAAGTTCAGCTGAGAGTCGAACCTTTGCTGCTACAGGGAAATAACTCTGAAAACAATTTTAAAATAATGATTAAGTAGTGGGTTTTAATAAAAGATTAGGCCTTCTTGCATAGCAACTTCACTTTTATTTAAAGTAGCAATTTGTGTCAGTGAATTTAAGCACATTTATGTTTACCACAAGAACGGCAGAACATCATACGAGCAATCACAGCTCATGCCTTTGAAAGCCATTTTATTTTTCAAAAAGAATACTAAGTATAATCTCAATTTCTTAGTTCTATATGATCATATGTAAAAAAGGAAGAAATTTCAAATTCACTGATTTCATCCAACTTGTTTAGTATAAGATGTTCATAAAGAGCAAGGCATACAAACAAAATAACTAAGAGTATGCCAATCTACAGCAGAACATAACGCAGAAATAAAAGCATCCATTCTATCCTAACATTCAAAAACTTTGTACACTCATACTTAAGTCAAAGATACTTAAATAAAGATACTAGAATACAAGAATACAAGAAGAAGGTAAAACAAAGGAAACTAAGTCTCAAAAGAGTATTGTAAAAATTAAGTCTGACCTACAGGACAATCAAACAAGAGATTATTAATATAGAACTTTTTTGTAGCCCAAATTAAAAAAATCTGAATATGAAGACAATCACTGAAAGTACAACGCATACGAATACATAAGCAATTCAATACCTTTTATTTCATCACCCAGAAATCAGAAACACTGATTTCACTTCTCCAGATGCTCTACCTTTACAGCACTATAGTATTACATTCTAAACATTATCTTTTTGTTGACATAATAATTTGTCCCTTGTTATTTGAGCATTACATGAATGTCTAAGAAGCTTTTAAGCTGGAAAACCTAAAAGTCCCAACTACTTACCACATTAATTTCTACTGAAATCAATGAAGTTTTCATGCATACTGTGTACTACATTTGATGTTAAACTTCTGATGGGATTTAGTGCAGGAAGAACACTGCAAACTAAGCACAATACTTCCATTATTCATGTTCCTTCAGGCCTGATATTGGGTCAACAGAATGACAATGCTCAAGCTACTAAAAAGCCATCTGAAATAACTGAGCATGTTCTCTAGAAATTTAATATACGGGGTTTCTTTTCCTTTTTAAGTTGAAATACAAGTATTTTATACTGAATGGTCTTTTGCTTAGTAAGTGGAAAACAAATGCAGATTCCCAGAATGCAGGCAAGTTACTGGCTTTAGGACAGTTAAAGAAAAAAAACATAATTATATACTGCAAGGCAGCTGGCAGCATATAAAACCCAACAGGAAATACTAATACAGATCTATCTCCGAAGTATTTTTAAGCATTTAAGAATGAGTAGGTGAGTAGAATCTCTACTAAAACAATCCTAATTTTTAAAGTATTTTCTGTTTACATTCTGAAACTTATTACGTATATTCTTCATACTATCACCTCATCATGGACAGAGACAAGACTCGCAGGTAACCCTGTAGAACTTGAGTTCAAACCACAGTCTTCTGGCTCTGATTTCTTGAATTGTGACACTGAGATGTAAAGTTTCTGTGCTATACTAAAATAAAAAGCTCAGCACGTTTTCCAAGAGAGGCTGGAGGCAGAGAATCTCCCAGTGGCTACAGAGGTGAATTTAAAAACCTCAAGTAAAGAAACTGGAAAACATACAATCCACAATCAACTAGGAAAACAACACACAAGACAGAGCAGAAAGAAACTTCCAAGGTAGTTAAAGAAACACAGGGTAGAAATAAAGACAAAGAGACAAGATTATCTTAGATCTAGAAAATAAAGTTCATTAACAAAACAAAGAAAAAGGCAAAGAATAAGGAAATAAAATGCGTGCCCTAAGCAGAAGTCATAAGGACCGGTGAGAGTTACACTAACGGACTCCCAATCAAAAAGACTAGGTCTGCCACTTCTTACTAGAAACACACTTTCTAAGGAATCTCTAAAGAACTTGGAAACGCTTCCAGAGTTTAAAGACATAATATTTATTTGATGATAGCAACCTGGCAAAGAGAAAATACTGAATTTTTAATTTGTTTCTGAGACTGGATGAAAACCTTGAGAAACAAACGGAAAATGAGAGAGTAATTCTGTATCTTTCCAGCTCAGTGTACATGAGACAGTGTAACACCACAGATTATTTTCCAGGACACAAAAATTAATATTCAGATTTGCCCTCTTCCTGCTTGGTTCCAAACACTCACAAAATAGTTTTCGGTTAATTTAACATAACAGGTGCAGATTGTGGGTTTTTTTCCCCTTGAGGTCTGTCCTTCACCAAGTATGTACATCACTTAAATGGAAGGAAGGGGGGCAAGAGAAAATAAAAATCAACTTACAGATATAGTTATTTCTGTGGTATGGAAATAAGTATGTCTGAAGGGGTGTAAAGACAGGTTGCTTCATACTGCAGAAAACCTGAAAAAAAAAGCTGTATGCAAAAAAAGTTGGATGCCTGGGTCTAAAAATTGGTTTGTCTGAAATTTTGTTCCTTTGGCACATCAGTTTACCTAAATGTGCTATCAACTACCTTGTCTTCAAATCCACATTTAGAAGTAAATTTAGTAAGTTTTGTTTTGAAAAGTTGTTCTATGCATAAACAACATGCTGTCAACACTGCTCTCTTTTCATCTATGTTCACGTATGTTTGCACATACTGATGATATACAATCGTGTACATAATTACATATGTGCATGTTTAAACACACAAATTTTGCTTCATTTAGATTTTAACTAATCCTGCAACAGCCACCTACCTATCAATGACTCCCAGCCACATCTAAATAAACCCATTTTATTAAAACAATTGTAAAAGAAAGAATTATTATGGAAGCAACTGCAGGATCTGAGCCTGACTACGTACCGCTAGCATACTGCTATTGGAGTAGTCTAAGGTGCCGTTTTTCCATCCAAAAGTGAGATTCCCACATGACAATCTTTAATCTGATTAGGGCAGAAGCTGTTTATGTAAAGGCCCTCCACCACTCTGCAGCATAGCACTTCAGTCTCTCTCCCAAAAGCATCAACACTAATTCTTTCAACCCTCTTTTTAAATTCAGGGTTATCTTGGAAAAGTTATTAAAAATTGTAATTAACATACTCAGCAGCTAAATTTCAAAAATGTTATGGACATCTTCAGCTCTTAAGCTCTTAATGTCAGGGCAAATGAGGAAATTCTAACATTAAAATCCATACAAGCTATTAAAAAAACAAACAAAAAGCCAAAAAACCCAGTCCTAATTTTCTTGTTGTTCTTTAATCCTTTTAACAGACTTTTTAATACTAGAGTTGTGCCTTCAATCGAGGGGAAAAAAAAAAACCAAACCATCCCTATTTGCACCGATTCTGCAAGGCTAACAGATGTAAAACAAATAAGATACAGTTAAGGCACAAACAGGAAGCTCTGTTCAGTAAAACAGGAATCATCCCACTCAGATTTGAATTACACAGACTTGCAGGCATTCCTTTTAGGCGCAAGTAAGCCCATGGGACAACAGGGGTTACTTCAGTTCAAGAATAAACTATTAGAGTTTAGCCTAAACCTCTTCCAGTTTCACTTCAGTTAGAGTGAAACAATCACAAGCGGTCAAGACGGAGCTTTCAGGAGTTACTGCTCCTCAGCTGCAATTCAACACCCCAACATCTCTCCTCTGTCTACTGGGATGCAAAGTCTGATAGATTTATCCACGCACCCTAGCAGAAGTTTGCAAGCCCACTCATATAGTCAGTTCTGAAATGGCTGTGGCAGCTTAAGATTTTCCATAACTACCTTCTAGCTGTTCAGCATTATTCCTTAACTGGGTATATATTGAAAAAAGATCACAGAAGTCTTCCTAACCAGGTTCAGTTTGGCAGTACTGAGCAGCACTCTCCCACCTACTTCCAGCTACATTCTGAAGCTCTGAAAAAACCGAAAATTTTTCAAAACTTCATCAGCATAAAAAATCAAATCTATATGCCCAAGAAGCTGAGAGATGCATCTAAATTTACTATCGCATTACTCTTAAATGGCAGCTAAAAGGATGGACATTTCCACATCAGCTCTCTCTCTCAAGTCGGCTTTTCCATCATTAGCATTCATTTTCACTCTCTTCATAGTTCTGTAGAGTAGTAAATTTTAAGAGCTGCTGTTGTTACTAAGGCCCTGAAGGGCCATGAAATAGGACAACTCTACAATTAAAAAAATTCCATTTCTCACTGTTTCGAGTTTAAGGATCAGGGAGAGGAGTGACTACAAAATAAGCTCTACAAAGACCAATGTTCTTTGCCTTGCTTCACATCACCTCCAAAAGCTGAGAAACGTCTTACAGCTGAAAGAACTGGAAGGTCCTTTGGAACAAAAGAGAAAACTTACTAAACTGAACACAACTTTACAGAAGTCCTGGCTGTAACACAGAATGGAATGCACACATTTCTTTTCAAACTCTTCACAACATCTTCAAATACAAAATAAGCCAAAATCTCAGGAATCCACTGTATAAATTACTTTCTTTTAAAAAACAGCTCCAGCACTCCTCCTTACTCTAGCTTTCACCAGCCAGGCATTATTCATCGATTTTTCCCGATACTTGGTTTCCATAACATTCAATTCATACATGAAACTCTGGAGCTTTACTTAAAAAAACAAAATGAAAACGAAACCAAAAATCCTCCCACACTCTTAACACTCCCCTTGGTGTTCAGAAATACAGCAGCACTGCACTTCTAAAAACAAAGGGAGAAAATCCTTTCTTTTGCACACATTAATCCAGACAGATGTGATGAAATCCTAAAATAAAAAATACGTGTTTTCTGACCTAAAGGAAAAAGGCTTTTCAAGCTTCAGATTTTAATCAAAGCCTGGTCACAGCTCTGTTCCAAACAGCCTGATTTTCCTTTTGAGCTTAAACCAATTTCCATCTAGTATTTTAAGGAAAAATGTACCAAGGAAAGCCTAACCACAGCAATCTTTAGCCCACTATGTTTAAACAACTCCAGCTGGTAACTTCAAGTCAGCAGTACACAGAAAATTAACAGGATGCCTTTTGTCTTGCTCTGTGATCACTTCTGTGCATCTTTGATTTAGTGTCAGTGTTTTTTCTTTTCAGGATAGCTCTCATCATTCAGCCACTTAGAAAGAAACCGTGGCAGAGTGTAAACTTCAGAAGACCACAAGAATTTCCCGAAGAACACATTACCTGCCAGATGAACACAGAACTACTTTTTGCAAAAGAACACTTATAATACCCTCCCCTTGTAGGACTCGGTATTACTCAGTATAGTTTTAAAAGCTGCAATGCAAGATACATATATAACTTGCTTGTCAAAGAAAATACGATTGCATTGTTTTAAACATTCTAACAAATGTGAATGTGGTGGTCTATATTACATTCTGTACTTAATACATTTAAAGGAATATTTTTTTTTTACTTCTTTTTTTTATTCTGGGAGTAATAAATTAGTGTTGCCAAAGAGCATAAATTCACTCTTACAGATAACTTAGGATCTAACTCATCAGAAATTCAGATGTATTAGTCTACATCAATAGTTTGAAGTTAAAAATTTAACTGTGAAGAAAAGGTAACTGTCACTTGGATCCGTTAGCTTTCCAGCCACTGCAGCAAAGATGTCAGCAAGACCTGCACAGAGGAGGCAGGTTTAATACTTGGCCACCGACACCTGCACTTCTAGAACCATTACTCCTTCTCAAAGGGCATTGCTGGTCCTTCTCTGCCCTTGAAAATGGCTGTTAAGAGTTCTTAGTTACCCTTTTTCCTGAAAGGCAATACAGATAAGTAGTGGCCTACTAAATTTATGATTAATAGTAAAATAAACTTTATTTTTTTTAAAGTAAAATTTGTTGATGATCAATTTTACCTTCAAAAATCTCCGTAGTTAAAGCAAAAACTAGAAGACGATAGAAATTTGATAATCAACTTTAAAACTTTTGACTAAATTCATTTTCAATAAATATTCTTGTAAATACATGAATAACAAAAATTCAATCACCCATGACACATAATGGCTTTTTTCTACCACATAACTGAATCAGTAGTTTAAAATATATTGCTATAGCTCAGGGTGCTGAACCTCTAGCCTTGGGCCGCATTTAAGCTGGCAGGGCAATACAGACAGCCCGCTCTCAGTATCTATATGGTAAGAACCAAGAGCAAGCTGCTCTCATCTGTCCTTCCCGGCAGCGATTCAGGGGCGAGTGCACTGGATACACCTTCCAGGAAGCTTCAAACCTGCTACTCACGCTCTGCATGTAAGCAGTCCGGCCAAAATGGAGGCGAGGGGCTACGGCCTACAGACCTCCCTGCCTGCAGCTGGCACCAGCAACAGGAGTCACCCGCCGCCCTCGAGATGGGGCGTCACTGCTGCAACAGGATAAACTTAATTGCTGGATTGATAACGCACAACTCATCTACATTATAAAATATTTTATTAATATTCATACCTGAGTCTTTCTTGTTCCCTTTTCCACCCTCTCGGCTCTTTTTTAAAACTGCCTTTAACATTTTAAATGTTGCTCCTAAAGGGTAACAGAAAGAAACAAAAAATAAATGCAACATTAATAACATCCATTCACACAAACCTGAACAAAATAAAGATAGGATCAATACAAATAAAACAGTGAGGTAATCAGAAGAGGCTTTCTGGTAGTTACATTTGCTTTTCACAACGCAGCTTGGTTAAGCAAAGTCCTGATGCACAGGGAATGTTTTAATACTTCAACTAAGCAATTAGAGTCCACTGTCTTCTTGTACAGAAAAACAATACAGCATTCTCCACATTCCACATATAATTAAGGTTATAAGGCTAAACCCATGTAAGTCACTGTAAGACACTCTGGCAAAAATAAAACAGAGTAAAGGTCTAACTCCTGACCAGAGTTCATCAGCATAGCTGGGGGAGCAGGCGACATGTTGGAAACCTGCTGTCAGCTGGAGACCCCAAACTGCAGGAGCGTAAAACAGAGACGGCTGGCAATGGGACAGGGTATCACCACACTACTGTTCTTTACCTATATGCCACACGCTGCTGACCAACACAGAAAAAGCTGAAGAAATTCCCTAAATCACTGCACGTACATGCCTACGTGCCCACATATCCATGCCTGTGAACGCACGCGTTTCCACCTTCCAAGTCTCAAATTTAACAATCAACTTCAAGTGAGCAGCAGTTGCAGGTTTCAGAATATTATTAATTGTAAGAAGAATCTATCTGGGATGTAAACATGGAAGACAGTTAAGTTGTTTCAGATAACTATCTCCAGTTACAAAGCAACAAAAATGGAATGAAAGGAATTACGAAGAGCACCTCTTTCTCAAAAAGCTTTCTAGAGCAACTATACATTCTAATTTCATTTGTTTTCTCTATTGAAAAATTCCAAGGATATCTCATTTTAGAAAACTTGCCATACAGAATATGCAACAAGAAGGAAAAAAAAAAAAAAAGTAATCTGACTATGCTGTTTTACGTAACAGATTGCCATAAACACCACATGAAATCAACAGGAAAAGCAAAAATCTTCCATCCAAAAAATACAGATTCTTCAGAAAGTTCATTTCTTTTTATGAAATAAAGCAGAAAAAGAAGAATCAGTACAACAGAGTTCTTAAGCTTCTATGAATAACCTGAAGCACTTACAACTAATACTAATTAGAAAACTGGAAGGTTTCCAGAGCCTGTGTTGCATTCCATGCACAAATCCCTGGGTCAGTTCCACACAGGTACAGCTGTGCACACGAACGGCTGTTTTTCATGTGGCAAGGTAACAACTCAAGCAATGTGTACTGATGAGTTACACTCCTTAGCATCCACCACAAGGCAAGCAGGCAGCAAACACACTATCTTCTGTGCTCTGCATCTCAGGCGAAGTATCTGCTAAGGATTACACACGGGAAGAAAAAGATGCTCTGCTAATACTATCTTTCTGCAAACTACAGGAGTAAAACAAGTTCTGCAGTATTTTCAGGTGTTTCCCAAAGAATGTAAACTAAGCAGCCCTCTCCAGTCTCAGTATTAAAAAAATTGAAAAAGCCCACAAAAACACCCCCAAAATTGGATCATCTAACTAAAAAAAAAAAAAAAAAA
>VYZV01014766.1:11712-33401 GCA_013401275.1 Pandion haliaetus | reverse complement strand
GGAGCAGGGAACGAGAGAGGAATCTTCCCCCTGAGGAAAGAAGCGGCAACGACGATGTGTGGCGAGCTGACCCAAAAACCCCCATCCCCTGTTCCCATGCGCCGCCGGGGGGAGGAGGTAGAAAGCATCGGTAGTGAACTGAGCCGGGAAGGTGGGAGGGGTGGGGGGAGGTTGTTCTGATGTTTGGTTTCCCTTCCTAATACCCTTGTGTTTTGTTTCTGTTTTGATTTGTAGTCAATTAAATTGATTTTGTTTCTTCCCCAAGTTGAGCCTGTCTTTTGCCCGTGACCATAAGTGGGGAGTGATCCCTCCCAGTCCTTGTCTCGACCCACGAGCCTGCCTTTGTATTTTCTCCTCATCCCAACGTGGCCAGGCGCGGGGGTGGGGGGTGAGCGAGCGGCTTCGTGGTGCTTTGTTACCGACTGAGCTGACCTGAAACCATGACAATGGCTTACAGAAGAAAAGTACAGTTAAGGGTAAATTTCAAAAATATACTTCCTCTGAAACTAGCTTTTCTAATATTAACCTCCTCATTGTAATGCCTTATCTTGCACCTTCATTTTTCTCTGTTGGATACCTGCCTCTGCCGATTTGGTAATTGAAGAATGTCATTATGCTAACAATACATTGAGATAAAAATTTATTACCACAGAAAAATATTTGCAAAGAAAATGTGATTTTGAATCATTTTTGCACTCTTTTCAATGCTTTAAATTGGCATACTTGGAAAAATTTTCTTTTTTTATTGTACATATCTTTTTTAAAGATAAATGTACTCATGAAAAAATTTAAGACTAACAGGACTAGAGATTTTGCCTACCCAAATTGCCTCAGAATTTACATCTGTTCCTTCCTTAAAAAATTGTGTGGTCCTCTGGTACATTTTTAAATTATTAATAGATAACGACCTTTAACATATATAAAATGGTAAGTACAGAATTATCTGATACTTTAGCAACTAAGAGTTATGCTGCAAATATTGACTTGAATTATGATTAGGTGAAATATTGTGGTTCATTAAGTAAAATGGTCTATTTTTAATCCACTGAAAGGATGTATGAAAACACTGTGATATAACTTGGATGATGTACACAGCTTCTAGATGACACTAATGTCACCGGGCAGAGCCTAATTAGGATCAGGTTTATGAGCTATAAATACAAGAAAGTAAAAACAAAGATGCTTTAAAGAAGAAACCTCACTGTTCTTTTATTTCTCATGTGAGTAACTGAAAATTGTATTTGTATCTGTAATCTCTTACTTTGATAAACCAGCATGCCATTCTGCTTTTGATTCAAGTTCACTGCGGGGAAGGAGGGATGAACTCATAAAAAGAGATTACCTCTGACTTTAAGACTAGGTAATTATAAAAGAACAGGAAAATATCTATTTTTCTCCTATGCTTCAATTGTCCTCTAGTCCACAGAGCTACCTGGGAGGAAATATGGACTGAATCCACAGAAGGACACAAGAATGCATAGCTTTCATGTGGGACAACACATTCCCTAGCCCCTCTGCTCAGTGCCTTGGAACTAGAATGTTGATCTAGGTTTCTACAATGAACTGGAAAACCAGGATCTCATGACCAGAATCCACTAAAATCTAAAGAAAACATACTGTTCAAATCATTGTTTGCACCTTCTGATCAGAATGATGGCTTTTAAAAAAATTCTCTTCTTGTCTTCATTTATCCCTGGTGTACAGGAAGGAGTTTCCATTGAAGTATGGGCTGGATGAATAGACAGTGAGGTGGACTGAAAACTGGCTGAACAGCTGGGCATAGGGGGGACATGATCAGTGGCACAAAGTCTTGCTGGAGGCCAATAACTAGCAGTGTATCTCGAGGGTCAGTACTGGGTCCAGTCCTGTTTAACATCTTTAATGATCTGCATGATGGGGCAGTGTACCCTCAGCAAGTTTGCTGATGACACAAAACTGGGAGGAGTGGCTGATGTGCCAGAGGGCCGTGCTGCCACCCAGAGGGACCATGACAGGCTGGAGAAAGGGTCTGATGGGAACATCATGAAGTTCAACAGAGTGAAGTGCAAAGTCCTGCACCTTGGGAGGAACAAACCCAGGCACCAAGATACACTGGGGGCCACCCAGCTGGAGAGAAGCCTTGCAGAAAAGGACTTGGGGGTCCTGGTCGACCCCAAGTTGAACATGAACTTGCAATGTGCCTTTGTGGCAAAGAAGGCTAATGGTATCCTGGGCTGCATTAGGAGGAGTGTTGCCAAAAGGTCAAGGTAGGTGGTCCTTCCCCGCTGTTCGTCACTGGTGAGGCCACACCTGGAGTGCTGGGTCCAGATCTGGGCTCCTCAGTACAAGAGAGAGATGGAACAACTCACAGGAGATAACAAAGGGCCACAAAGTTGATTAAGGTGCCGGAGCATCTCTCCTATGTGGAAAGGCTGAGAGACATGGGACTATTCAGCTTGAAGAAGAGAAGGCTCAGGGGGAACTGCTCAATGTATACAAATACCTGCAGGGAGGGTGCAAAAAGGATGGAGCCAGGCTCATTTCAGTGGTGCCCAGTGACAGGACAAGAGGCAATGGGCACAAACTGAAACACAGGAGGTTCTTTCTGAACATCAGGAAACATATTTTTTACTGTCAAGGGTGACTGAGCACTGGCACCAGTTGCCCAGCGAGGTTGTGGATTCTCAATCCTTGGAGATACACAAAAGCTGTCTGGATATAGTCCTGGGCAACCAGCTCAACATGGCCTTGTTTGGTGTTGGGCCAGATGGCCTCCAGAGCTCCCATTCAACTTCAGTGATTCTGTGATTCTTGCCCAGGTCTAGCTCCTCAATTGTGTGTACTGCACTGGGTGATCTTTTTTTCCCCGAAGTAGACAGATTGTAGCTACTCCCTTTTGTTCTCTTACTCACTGTTTCTCTAAGTTACCTGACATGTGAAAGACCTGTTACTGGCACAACCTGTTGATATCAAAGTTTTTTAGATAGCATTCTACAAGGTATTTTGGGATAGAACTCTCTAGCAAAACCCCATGAAGCTGTTAACTTCATATGCAGTATCACTGAGTCAAAGCAAATGTGAGAGAAACTTGTTAGAGTCCATTGGTAATCATTGAAGATCTACTTTCTAAACCTATTTTTTTTTTTCAAATCTAATGGAAGCATCCAAGTTGTCAAAAAGTTTTGGGTAGTGAAAGACTTTATGAGCATTTGGGGCATACTTTTTGGATTTTGGTAGCTAAACAGAGACTAAGGGAGTGAAAGCTTTTAATAGGTCTATCTATCACCTGAAGAACAAGTACTGAGTTCATCTGTTTAACCACTTCAGAGGGAAATAAGTGCAGAAGCAAGCTACAGCCCACCCAACAATGAAGAGGATGATGGGGCTCAGAAACTATGGTCAGACCCTCAGTGCTTGTCTACTTATTTTTTTTCTTCACACATATGATTATACAGTCTCTTACAAAGAGCTCTTACATACAGAACGATAGATGAAGTGTTTCACAGTATCTGCAGACAGGCTCGTGAGATTGCTTCCTCCTGCCTCTTCACTGTATATGGGATTTACTGATTACACAAGATATTTCTACTTGCTGTAAAGGTTGTTTATTACTGTGGAAGTTAATCAGGCCTTAATTACTCATTTCCTTTTATTCCTCTCTCTTAATCTTATCCTTTTCACTAATGTTTTCATTATTCCTTCTTTTAGAAAAATCACTTAGTATTCCAGTGAATAATATAGCAACTATAAATGTATTCCTTTATTTATCCATGCACAAAGGAAGAACCTAATCTGATACAAAAATCAGAAGCAAATAAGGAACTTTCACTGTCATCAAACAAAGGAATGGAGACAGACAAGCAAAGAAAGAGCGGCATGGTTACTATTCTTTCCCAGTAGATAAGACATCTGAACTCTATTTAATATTTAATAGTTTATTTGCAGTACAACAGCAGTAAAAGACATTAAGAACATTCAGCTACACTAAATAAAGTAATAGGGTATTTTCTTTAGATATGGGTTTAAATATCTTCATGCAAAGAAGGAATGTGAATACAGGTCTCCTACAGAGATGGAGAAAAATAAGTAAATAGGCTAAATAATAAAGAAGAAAGTGGTAACATTTTCACTTCTGTCAGTACTCCCTTGCTGCCTCACTTCTTTCAAAAGAAACCAAAACTGAAATCTTTCATATGCTCTGAAGTAATTGTTACTGTGTTGGGTTATGTGTGTGTGGAAAGTTGCCTTTTAATTATAAGACAATCCAAACCACATTTTTTTTTAGTATTTTTTCTTAACTTGTCTTTCAAGACTTCAAACCAGGCAGATCCATAGATGTTATCGCCACAGACATGGGACTGGCTGTCCTTTGGCTCCTTTCTCTAGATGTATCCTTTTTGTTTTCTAGCATTTTGTCCCCAGCGAATACAGTCTTTGAGCACACAATTTTTTTCTTCTGGAAGACCAAGTCTTTGTCTAGAATATATTGTGGATTAAGTGCATTTACTTTAACAGTATGACTGCTTTCAGCAACTCTTTGTCTTAGTGAGCAGGTGACTACTGATAAGCAGAGTGATGAGATATCCTCAAACCAATTTATTGTTTCATTTTCAGAGAGAACAAAGTTTAAATTAATAGAAAAAGATTATTAAAAACTATTGAAACTCTGTATTTAAAGTCTTTCTTATTGTAACAGGACTTTGGAAATTCTTGGGTTTTACATGGGGATGTACCTATCCAGTCCCATCCCTCTCTCCAGCATGCTTCTGACAACTGCCTTCTTTCAGAATAAGAAAGTACCTATTAAAATTTAAGCATACTTAATGGATATACACAGTTATTCCAGCATGGGGAGGGCTGGGGGACATCTGGTTGGTTTGTTTGTTGAATTAGATTAGTCTTAGTTTTGGTTGGGTTGGGGTTTTTTTTGCAACAGCCCTTTTCTAGTTAAGCCAAAGTAATAATATAGTGAGCAAACCCTGCCATAATCACACCAGTTTCTAGAATGCATAGTAATTCTTGTATGTCACAGAGCAGCCTGATGTCCTTCACAGACCCAAGATAAACCAAGATACATACTTCCATTTGAAAATGCTTATCTTCTTACTTCCTTGGGTTCTCACCATGTCTGCTAGGAAAATTAAAGCCCCACTGGTGACCTACAACACAAAGTAAAGCAAATTGTCTGTTATAGAGATCAGCTGAGAGGGTGGCACTGACTGAAATGAAAATAATTAAAAGCTGGCCTTCTTCAATGAGCTTATTAAATTTTAAAAGTCATTGTTATAATAGCTCAATAAAAACCAGACTTGGTTATGTTTAATGTCAATTTAAAACAATGATTTATGTGTGATGGATAACATGAGGTGAGTAGGACCAAGATTTTATTGTATAACTGCAATCATTTATTTCATTTAAAACTCTTGAGGATTATAAAAATATTTCAGAGCAGCTAAACGGACAATGATAAGGCCAGTATATAACTGCTGACAGTACTGTTTGTGGGAGGAATGACTGTCTCATAAGAGCAATAGCTGGATATTGGATCTAACACTTCCAAGTTAGTTCAAACCAGGCCAGGTCACAGTTATACAGTACTGCTTAAATTCCCCTGTTTAATGTCCCCATTTATTGCAGTCATCTGCCCACTAATTACTGAGTATTAAGATCCCTCTGGACTTTTCAGTGCTATGAAATGTCCAATTAGATGCAGCTGAGTAGAAATTTATTTCCAATCCATCCTGCCTCAGTTGTCCATGTAATACACCAGTTTACCTCACCTACATAGCTGAGAAAGGGGAGTCCTGTACAGGGTGCTTGTACCTGAATGATGGGCAAGAATCCTTGCTCTGATCCTCCCTTCTCTGTATGGGGTCCTTGATGGCCTGTTTTGAATTTCAGAGTGGTTTCCTTCAGCTTAACCAACCTTGTAGATGAAACTACGTGGCCAGGAAAAGTGATAAAACTATTGGTCAGTAGTAGGAGGCTCAGTGGTACAAGAGACAAGGCTTTCACAGAAACCGGAGTAAGCTTGTACAACCTGATACTTAAATGCAGAGTTGAAATGCATGTCTCCAATTTAGGATTCATGCTGTGTAGTTTTCATATGCATCACACATACATAGGTATGCACATCTAAACACACATAAATATTAATGCTCACTATACCCTTCTGCTTGTACTTGTCATTGGCTAATTGCTGCAGGATGAGAAGAGACAGAAAGTGATTACTTTGCTTAAAAAAGTAAATAAATAGAGAACTTCAATAATGCGCAAAATTATGTTGATGCATTTGTACTCAGTTTACTTCTCTAGAAGTAGTTCTACATGTGGAGACTGGTTATGGGTAAATGTTATTTTACATGTTTGGAAGAAACCATGTCCTTCATTCTTTTTCTATCTCATTCCATGAAGTACTTTCGGTGATGATGCCTCTGCTTTAATATTGACCTTTTTTTTTTAGCCCGATGGAATCTGGTTATATTAATCTTTTTCTCAACAGTAAGTGTACAAATATGCTGATGGAAAACAGTTTATTTTCAATTGTTTGAGAACCTCTCTGTGGTGAGTTGACCTTGGTTGGCCACCAGGTACCCACCAAGGGTCAACGCACCACACTGTCCAGTTTTTTGAATCTAAGTATTCAATTATTACAGTGATGGTGAAATGTATAGCTAGTAAATATATCAATAAGTGAATATATGAAAAAAAGGAATTAATTTTTTAAAATCTGGCCCTGTAGCTGAGACAACCATATTGCGATTGCTATAGTTCAAAGTTCATACCAGACACTTTATTAAAAGTGGACTTGCTTTGTAATTCTGTATAAATATCACTTGTATTTGATTTCAGATACATTACCAGATACTTTTAGTTTGTTCATCTAAACACTCCAATAACACGGGGAGGGGAAGAGAAGAAAAGAGGTAAATATAAGGTAATATAAAATGAATCTATGTCATGGTTCCAAAAAGTTTAGCACCAGATCACTACATCTAGTTTGCCTGTTGTTCATCATAAATTAAAAATGCACTATATTTAATCCAGTAGGTCCTTTATTGATCTCAATTAATTGTTCCTGACTTTGTTTCAGTGTACCTTTCAGAACATCATTCAGATTTGATTTGGAGACACCAAAGGTCTATTCCAGTGGATCTTTTACTCCTTTATGTTTGCTACAGTAAAAACTGTGTTGTGTTTAGAACTTATTTGCAATGTAATCAGTTCACTCCTTTCTTTAAGAAAAATTAAACCCACTAACTCTCCAGTTTTTAATTAATTTTCTCTAACTTGCAAAGGAAATTTGACTCTTTTCTGCAGTATATCTCTCATTTTCAATGATATTTAAAATATGACACCAAAATTGGACACAAAGTTCCAGCACTGTTCTAACTAATGACTTGTACAGAATAAAATTACTTATTAGTGGTTTTACTTTTCTTTTTTATAGAACAACAGCAACAACAAAATTTAGGCTTTTTTTCTTTTTTGTTTCTTTTTGGCTTTACATTGGAGTTCAAGTAGAATTCATTTGGGTTTTCTTAAAAAACAATAAAGTTAAAACTTTTATCACAGAAACTCTCCACAAAAACCTTCATTAAATGACATTTTCCCACTGAAGACTTTTTGTCCAACATCTGTCATTGAGATGTTAACTCCATTAACTTTAGAAATTACAAAAATTGCTTTATTGAAATCACATAAAGCTGATCTTTGAAGTACATAATCTGGTTCAAAGTCAAACATCTTACATCACTTTGACTATTACATCTTGACATTACAAAATTTGTAAATTAATCAAGGAGTGAATTCAGGTTTGCTGTACAAGGTGAGTTTTGCACAGGATCGTTTCTACTTTCATTAATTGCTATGTACTCTTATCATTTAATTCATAGAACCATAGAATGGTATGGGTTGGAAGGGACGTTAAGATCATCTACTTCTGACTCCCCCTGCCATGGGCAGGGACACCTTCCACTAGACCAGGTTGCTCAAAGCCCTGTTCAACCTGGCCTTGAACACTGCCAGGGATGGGGCATCCACCTCTCTGCGTAACCTATTCCACTGCCTCAGCATCCTCACAGTGAAGAGCTTCTTCCTTACATCTAATCTAAATCTACCCTCTTCCAGTTTAAAGCCATTACCCTTTGTCCTATAACTACCTGCCCTTGTAAAAAGTCCCTCTCTAGCTTTCTCGTAGGCCTGTTAGGTACTGGAAGGCTGCTGTAAGATCTTCCTGGAGCCTTCTCTTCTCCAGGCTGAACAAACTCAACTCTCTCAGCCTGTCTTCATAGGAGAAGAGGTGCTCCAGCCCTCTGATCATCTTCGTGGCCCTCCTCTGGACCTGCTCCAACAGGTCCATGTCTTTCTTATGTTGGGAGTCCCAACACATGAACATCTTAGTTCCAAATCAGCTTTTTCTTTATTTTGCCTAGGTTTTATGAATTATTGGACTTGTAGATGTTTGGGTCATCCCATCTAGCCTTACTAAATATTGGTATAACATCTGTAGTTTTCCTTTTACTCTGTGATTTAAACTAACTACCAGCAAACCTAGGAAAAATGTTCATCTCTGGTATCTGTTGTTCAGTATTCTGTTTGGTATGGGAAATACATTTTAATCCCCATGAAATAAATAATATTTTTTTCTTTCCCACTCACTCATTACCATGAATGAGAATTCCTCTCTGTACTGCAGTTCAATAGATGCAACATTCTTATAGGGAGAAGCAGTGGTTCAACCCCCCAAATATATAGATTATGTTCAAAGGCTGCAGATGAAGTGGATACACATTATTAAAAAGCTACAAGAGTACCCCGGGGTATCTCTGTGCTCTTAGGTAGAAAGAAGAACCAGCTTCTCCTCTAGAAGTTTTTTGCATCTATGCCTTAAAAAGTATTTTTCAGACTAATGTGTTTAACAAATTTGAGCTAAGTTCAAGTTACCAAGTTGAGCTAATATTTGGATGTTCAAACTCACTTTTTTAGCAGCTAGATTCTCAAAGGAAAATGCATCTCACTGAACCCAGGAAATATCTACAATCATTTTGTTGTTTTGTTTTTATGTCATGGTCTACTGCATTCATTGTCCAACATTAAAAATAATGGATTTAATTCTTAAAGCAGCATCTTTATTCTATCCTAGTTATGTGTCTCACCTCTGCCTTGTGTGTCTCCCATCTGCTAATTTCTCTTCTCCGGGGAGTTTCACTTCTTAAGCACGTCAGATGTTTCACTACAGCACATATTTATCTTTTGATCTTCAGCTATATTTATTACCTGGAAGAGGTCGGAAACATCTGATTAACAAATGATGAGAGACCACGTCACTATATATCAATGAAAAAACTTTCTGAGAAGAAGTCAAAGGCGGGTGAACGCATCAATGAACTGATAATATAGAACACCTGGAATTAAGGTGACATTCACTCAGAGTCATAGGTGGCAGTCCTATAAGCTAGAGGGAAAAAAAAATGATCCACATGCATTTGGGTGTATAATTTTTGGACTTTTTTTTTTTAGTTACACATGAAATCTTCAAAGCCTTGATTTTTTCTTTTCCTGCCCCATTTTACCAACACTTGTTCACCTGATAGGTTTTTGTACCTTCTCTATTTTAATTTCTGCTGATACTCTTTACTCATTGCTTATTTTTACTAGTACAGCAACCTGTTTCATTGCTCCTAGCTATATCTAATTTCTTGGCATTCTTTCACATATTTGTTTTCTTTCTTTCTTCCCTTTTTTTTTTTGAGGGGGGCATTGTCTGGTTCAATAAAAAATTATTAATAGCTTCTTAAAAACATCTTATAAAGTAATCATGTGTACAAATTTCAATTAAATATAGCCTAATGCATATTAGTATTTCTAATAGGTGATTTGAGTTTGACCCTTAGAGGATGTGCTCAAAAGTGTCTTACACTTCCTTTTATTGTCTTTAATGCATTTCAGATCTTTCAAATTGATTATGCTAGTCCTTTTATTTTTTAGTTCCTTAAAGTTGATGGAAAGTGACCAAAACCCCATAACACTGTGTAAAAGTTTTCAATTTTACAGTAGATTGTTGTCAACTGTTGTCTGAAAACAGGTTGTAAAATTGCATGCCTTGTGAAGATAGATTTCACATATCAAATTGTTTTTTTCACACAGGTCATCTTGTAGAACACTCAGTTCAAAAGTACCCTGAATTCAAGTAAATTATTTCTAAATAGTTTTTACCTTCAAAGTAAAACAACTCACCTAATTTTGCATATGACTTTCTGATATTTGGTAACAATGCTATGAGCTGTTGTGCTCTATTTGACCTGTTCAACAGTTCAAAATTTTACCAGGATTCTGTGCATTTTTATTAGGCTAGAAGGAATTTTTTTCACTCCCTTTCTGCATATTTTCACATACTGGTTTTGTCATTCCCACACAGCGTTTCTTATCACATGTACAACTTCCATCAAAGAAATGCATAGTCAGCACACTGCAATCTATCACCTGCAGACTCGGGAAGACAGACTAGGAAAGAGACTCCTTTCATTGCCTCTATGTCTGCTATATTTCATTCTTTTTAAGATTTGTGGGGTTTCATTTTTACAAACAGGAAGTGACATGGCAAAAAACCATGTCTCTTCTGTCAAATGCAGCTGTTCCCATCACTTCAAAGAAATTTGCTTCCACACTTACAAAGATTAAAGTAAAAAACAAACACACACACAAAAACGTCCATACTTAGAAAAGAGTATCCTAACTACATACAGCTGAAGGGACTGATTTGTTTTCATTGTGCCTGAGTGTACCGAAAAACACCCTTGAGGAGCTTAATACATTAGTTATGTTGAACTTCTAGGACTGACTTATAATCCAAAATATTTCTTTTTCCTGCATGCTTGCTTCCTTTATTGCTTTTTCAGATATTCACATATCTACCATTTAGGTGCATAACCTTATATATGATGTTTCTGAAAATTAAATTCAAATTCAAAGAAAGGCCAGTTAAAGATGAGCATTCTTGTGTTTCCAATTCAGCTAAACTTAGTTTGGTAAACAGAAATAAAGAGAACACCAATACAACTGTGTGGACTTTGCTTTTCTCTTATGACTTATAAAGAAAAAAAAGACACCCTCAAAACACGTAGATGACTTTTAGATAAATACGCAAAGCAGCCTTTTGAATATATTTCAATAGAAAACATCTACAGGATCTACACTGTGTTAACACAGTGGTATATCAGAACCCTCTTCTTCCTACTGTAATGAAATGTTTATTCTGTTTATAAAGATGAAGAGGAAGGTTATCTTATCATAATGCATTTCAGGAAAGTGAGCACAGAAGCATGTCTGCTATTTGTGTATTGTCATAAAAAAGATTTCATTTCATTAACAGCATTCACTGGAAACATTATGTCACAGTATCAGCTTTTATTTTGGCTGAGAAGATGCAAATGTTTCTAATAAGATCTTTTTGTCCTGACTTAGCAAAAATGAATGCACCCAACGTAATAACACTGCAGAAAATCACCATGAAAAGAGAATGCTGTTATCATAATGAAACAGACACTTTAAAGATATTCTACTCAAAGCCTTTATTTCTCCAATACAACTGTGACCTGCTGACAATGAGAAACAGTTTTTAATGTATTTTGTGTTAGTACTTTGTGTCAGGAAATTCCAATGCTCTGCAACAAGCTCTCATCCTTATAGACTAAGAAAAGGCATGAGGTATTGCTGAAAGGGGACTATTAACACTGCTGATAATACACAGTAAATCCAGTAGATATAGAACAATTCTTTATATTGTTTCTGACCACTTTTTTGTTTCCACATGCAAACTTTGTAAAGGACCCTTTCATTTTGACTGCATTTATTTGTTCTTGTTGTCTTCTGCTCTTTTCCACTTCAGTCTGTCCTGAAGTAAAACACACCCTGAGAAGCAGTTCTGCTTTGTACTCTTGATTGTCAGCTGGATCTTTTATAAATACATTCCTCAGAAAGTAGAGCCTTAGGCAGAGGAAGACCAACTTCTACCACATAACTGTCTTGAGATTGCAATTTTAATGGGATTACAGCATGAATAAAGAGAATAGGATTGAAATTATTCTGAATGATGAGGATACTAATAACCCTGAAGAAGATCTATGAGGTAACTGGTTCAAAGTTTCAAATTCCTTTTTTTTCTTCCTTTTTAAATATCAGAAGCTGCTCATCATGGAGGGAAGAGCGCAGGACTGTGTTTTCCCTCGTTTTCTCCCCCTCTCAACCCCCACTGGCTGTTTAAAGAAAAGTTTTGAAAGTGCTTGGAACACCATCTCAAGGCCAAATTTCTCCAGTTTCTTGGAATGCTACTGTAATAGGCATGCATGATTGTGTCCCCTCAGCCTCAGAAGATTTTGACATTTGAGTCTTTGTATTAAACACAATAGCTCAGTTTCCAAAAGAAGTGTCCTTACCAAGAGAGGCCATTAGCATCCCCTCCAAATACACAATTGAGAACACTTTCTGAAAAAATTACAAAATATTCTCACCTCCTCAGTGAGCGCTCTGCCATCATATAAATCAGCGGTACATCTTTTATTGTCTTCTTTAGGAGTGACTTGCAATACTTCAGGTAAAAAGAAAAGAAAAAGAAAAGGAATAGCAAGGAAAAAAAAAAAAAAGGATAAAGCCAGGAGAACCTTTGGACAGTGAAACCTAAATGGATGGAGTTTTGCAGCCTACAACAAAGTGTTTTAAATACACGTTTAAAGTCATGTGAGCTTCAGGCACCTGCATTGACTACAAGTGGCTTCCTCCCCAGCGTGCTGGCTGTTCTGGTGCCCCCGAGACACCAGTTTTATTCCATGCATTATAATGCTACTGGGAGTGCCGAGCATGTGATCTGTAGTTCACTTTATGGCCTAAAATTCTTTTCTTTGACTGAAACACAAAGTGAAATCTTGGTTAACCTGAGTTACCTGTAAACTTAGTGGAGAGAAGTAAGCAACTCATGTTTACCGAAGACCTGAATTGTCTGCAAAAAAAAGATTCTTTCTGTCTCTGCTGACAGCAGAGGGCACAGATGGCTCCACTAAATCACTAAAATAAGATGGGATGAATTTAGGCTTCAGAGCTTATCAGTTAGGTATGACAGTTGTTACGTATTAGACCTGTAGATCTTTTTTTGGCTCTGATGCTAAGGATCAGACGTCTCTATATGATCTGTTTCATGCTCCCATTATAGCCTGTCAAGCTCTACTCAGTGGAGCTGAGAGGTTGGTACACTTGATGTGTCACCACCAGTGGGATATGCATGCCTATCCATAGTTTTCTCATGTCATTTTAGGCGCTGCTTTGCACTCTTGGCATCCAGCTACTACTCTAGAAAGGCACAAGTCTTCCTGACAGCCCCAGGCAGAAGTTTGAAATGCTCAAGGGCATTCTAGATAGCACTTGATATTAATTTTCAGAGCAGCTAAACCTTGCCTGGAATGCCTACTTTAGAACGAGCTGAAGCACTCTCTAGTTCTATTGACTGTTGATGAGACACACAGACTATAGCAGAAGCTTAGACTACTAGCTCACTGGTCAACACCTGTCTGTAGACATTTCATCATAGATGTGTAAATGTTGAGCTGAATCACATCAAGGACTCACTTCAACACACACAGGTGTTTAGTGAACCCTTCCTAAAATATCCAAAGCATCCACACTGGACTGGCAGATATGGTAGTTCATTAATGGAAAGCCTACACTCTTCCAGACTCGCAGCTGGAGGCCAGGTGGGATACCTTAAGGCATCTCAAGTAGCACTAGATGCTGACACATAGGCAGAGGAATGAAGCTGTCACTCCTGTTCTCCATAAAGAGGTAAGAGTTCTCACCTCATTGACTTGCTCTGAAGATGAATATTCAACCAAAACTTTGAAGATGGAAAACAAGACAAAATAGTTAGGACAGAAGACTGAATTGACATTGCTAGGGCTCCTGGGAGTAGAGCAACATCCAACTTGATGCTTAAAATGCAAGTCCTCTCAATTTGAACACAGTTTAAATGTTCCCATGTAATGTATTTCAGTTAAATGCTTGCTACTTACCAGCAGCATTAGCTAGCAACATGAAAACCTGCAACTCGAACACTTAAGCATGTATTTGTTTTCACAAGCAGTGGAATGAATGACTGAATGCATCATAAATGATTCAATATTTCTTCATTCAGAACGATGTTTTCTGAGCACCTCTTCAAACTACTCTGTCATCAGAAATATTTAGGAGTTGAAATTTGGCATTTAAAATTCATTCCCTGATGAAACTAGAATGAAAACATAGCAGAAATCACTGAAACAGTTGTATACAGCATGTTAGAAAGAGGATGCAAGCCTATCAGTCTGTGGTGATAAGAATGAAAGTATTTTTCTCATCCATTATGTGAAAAACAGAGCTGTTTAACTTTACATTTTTTTGTGAGCCAAAATCTTTGAATCTCTCCACCTCAGAATGCAGATGGCAGTTCTATCTTCTTATCTGCTGGTTCAGTCTGGTACACAGACTGAAAAGGAAACAGCAACACTGCCTGCACAGGTATTTTTGCACATGCTTTAAATCAGGAAACTGAAATTATGACATGTTGCCAATCATCTGAAATTTCGTAACTCTGAGCAACGTGTTAGGAACCTGTAAGTTAGAAGCTTTTAAATAGTTTTCTCAGCACATTTCCCACACTATTAAAAAAAAAGAAATCCTGCAACTTTTATCTGTCTGAGCAAGTGCTATGCATATAAAAAGTATATGACCCTGCTCTATAGGAAGTGGGAGTGCTGAATATCTTTATTTCCACATAAAAATTTCACTAGACATCTCCTTCAAAATCAAATTATTTTGGTAAAGTAGATTAATCTGCTTAGCTCCTCAAACCCCAGCTCTGAAGGGGAGTGGTCTAAAACAAAGTTTTGCATGTCAGCTGGCTAATGTTTCGTAATTAATTGTTTTGCTTTGTTTTTCCCTGTAAGTTATGTGAGTGGGAAGGAATGTACATAGAAACTAATGGCTGCAAGAAGCTGGTGACAAGCACACTACAGGGAAGGTGGCAGTCAACTTCCTGCACCGCTCTGCATAGGTTTATTTTAATGAAACCTTCCCAAAATAGCAGATGAGGGCACAAAACTTACAGTGAAACCCCAATCAGCAATCAGGGGCTTGTCATTGCTTTCAGGGAGGCCAAGATTTGCTTTAATCTGTACCTCTCAGTGGACATCCTATTCAGATAGTGGGAGCTTTTTACATCGTCCTCAGTGGACTCTGGCACAGTTGCATGTTTGAACCTTGTTACTGAAAAATGGACTTAAAAGGCCACACGATTAGTTGTTTTCTGAGTTTTAACATAAGTGAAAGGGAAGTGCTCTAATTCCCTTTCCACACTTTCAGATCTCATCCTTTATTGATATTCAGCCAGGTGTTAGGTTAATTTTGCATCAAAACAGTATCTTCAAAGAGTTCCTTTAAAAAGAATAAAATGAAACAGAAAGAGAAGACTGAGCTGATTTTCTCTGTCCAATGCCACTGGGCTCGCTGCCCACTTCTCGTCTTTTATTTTTTAATTTGTAAATTCTAATGAAAGTGTTTGCAGGGCAATTTTAAGAGGCTTGGGCAATACAAAGCTTAGGCCAATCTCATTTTTTATAAAAATGAACAAAGAGCACCCACTCACTCTAAAATTGTTCAATGGATACTGTAAATGAATGAGACATTTATTTTTGTGCCAGCTCAACTACCAGTGTAGGCAAGATCTGCATACATTTTGGCAAGTGCACTGCACAAGGTGGTAATAAAATAGGCCTTTTATATCTGAGTCTAATTTACTTTAGTTATACTCATTAAAATGTGTTTTCACGTGAAAGGGATTTCAGTAAGGGATACTTTGGAAACAGCAACGTCACAGAAATGTTTGCTATACAGCCAGTATTGAGCATTTTTGCCAGTGAGAAAGAGCATTTTTTTGAAAAGAAATTCCCAGGTTCTATGAATTTAAGATTCCCATTTTTGTTTTTTTAATCACTGTTAGGCTTAACATTGCAGGCTTAAATATCATGCTTATTACTTGCTACTACCAGCTGTATGCTTTTTAAGTAACATAAAATACAGAATTAAAAAAAACCCCCAAACCTCACACTGCATATTTTTCCATCTTCAGTGACATTACCTACCCAAAGGCTACTCACAGGAAGGCAAAAATGTGCTCTTACTCTATGAAGCATTATTCAGGGTAAAGTCTTTTTCGCAAGTAGTGGTGCTGGTATGGCTGAAGGTGTGATTTCAAACCAATTTTCTTTAAATGTGTAGAAAATTGTGTGAGCGAAATGCTTCATGAGCAGTACTTTGGTTTTATCAGGCTCATACCATTACATTTTATTACGCATTAGGAACGTGCTTGAACTAAACAAACCAAAAAAAAAAAGCAACAAGAACACCGTATTTAAACTCGGGAAGCTTAATCGAACAGGTTCAAGACTCTGTTTTTGCCAAACCTGAATGAAAATATCTGCCCAGTGTCACATGAACACATGCTGAAGGATCAGGTTTATGTTTTTATTGTATTTCTTAAGTCTCGGGTTTGCTCTTGTTTAAATTGTCTTGAGGAGATACTGGACTGCTAATTCAAATAAGAGAAGAGCAATGAAAAGAATCCTGTCTTTCTTTCAGTTACGTTTCCTCCTTACTGAAGAAAAAAATGCAGAGGATCTGGCTTCCCCACCGCAGCAATACAGAGCATCTGTAATACTGAAGACATTTCCAAAGCATTAATGTAATTTTTCTTCAGAGATAATAAAAAATGTCTCTTTGTGACAAATGCATTTCAGGCATACATACCATTTTTCATATTTTAATAACAGGAAAATAAATGAAAAAAGGTGATTAGCCACAAACCTCTGTCAGGCTGAATTAATTTTTCATGAAACACAGCTACCAAACTGTGCATAAACAGAAAATATTCCGACCTGAAAAAGTAGTTATTTCTTATAGGTTGAATGCCAAAATCTGGGCATTATGTAAATACTCTTACTTATGCTAAGCAGAACCAGTATCTGTAAGAAGCTCTAACGTTTCAATAGGCTCAACGTGAAGTAATGTGCCAGTCACAGAGAGAAAAAAAAAAATCAAAAACTGCCTCAAATTGTTATTCCCTACTTTTAAAACAGGTATCAGCTGCCGCCCCACTTAGATCAGCTGAAATACAGTTGTCTTTGCCAGTAATTTCAAGAAGTACAGCATAAACTCTCATTAATGATTTTGAAGTGTACTAATTTGGGGAAGTATTATGACATGTCAGACAAAATAGCCAGCACCCAAGCATTTGTGAAATACACATTTCTTATAACTAAAATGATATTTTGTTTTGTAATTAGAATTCTAGGAGACAGAGAATAAGTTATTATGAAAATATATAGCTTTAATTTGCAGACATATAAACACTTTTGGTACATTACAGACATATGATGCCAGAAATCAAGATAATCAGTTTTAAGCATAACACTCATTTATCTTATTCACACAGAAAAATTTGATGTAATCATCATACAAAAGATAGTTCTCAGCTCTTAAAATGAAGTGAAAGTGATACATCACCGATAAACCTGCTGCTTTGTTGCAGAGGACACAGCAACGAATAAATTATCAACAAAATATGCCACCAGTCTAACAAGTTAGATTTTGGATCTAATCCAAAATCAAAGCCAATGAAAAGGAACCAGGAATGGTCACCAAAAGTCAGAAACAAGATCTTTCACATGAAATACCAATCCAGAAAGGAGCAACAGTCAGAATAAACTAATTCCTTAGAATAAGAAGCAATTTTTGTTTTCATCTGGCAGATCAGATTCAGAAGTATCACGTGAAAAAATCTATTACACAACCAAACTGATGGAGTACTACTGACAGATTGCTCAAAAGTACAAAAAATATCACCACTTTTGTTACAACTAAAGATTTAGCCATTCCCTTGCTTCCTTGCATCTGGCATGTTTATGAGGATGAGCATGGGGTTCTGTCATTATTTGCTGTAGGAAATATTAAATATAATTTTCCCATAAAAATGACCNNATAATTTTCCCATAAAAATGACCAGCAGATTGCTGGAGCAAATGATAATGTGGGTGAAATCTGGAGCAAATGAAAGATGATATGTCACAGCAGTTCAGATTCCCATTACAATATCTTGCATTCTTGCTCAACACGAATTGCACTTCTTGTTAATGCCTTTTCTATCCTACTATATAAGCTTTACTTGTGAGGTAATAAACATTCTGGTTTTTTCTTTTTTTTTTTAATATTACTAGTGCATTTTAATGTCTTTATTCTTTTAATTATACATACATCGGGACAGACTTTCTTTTTTGTGATTCAATGTATGTATGCCAATGTGTATTTTATATTAAAAACAATATATTTAAAAAATACTCTGTGTTTAACTCACTGACAGTACCTCGAACAGTTCCCTGCTCAGGAGCATCTGATGCCCTCTTGTGGTTAAAAAAGACTTTTTAAAACTTGAGTTTAAAGAATTGTCTTACCTTCCCCTTTTTTATGATCACGGATCTTACTGGTTTATGAAAGCTGCAAATGATGTCCACATATTTATAGACAGGGTGCTAGCTGTTAGTTACTAAGGTTTCATAAAAAAGCTGTACACTGAATTTGAATTTAAAAAACTGTAAACAGCTATTTACAATAATAATATTATTAAGTTATAAATTAGCAGTCCTTCATTGCAACCTCTGTCAATACAACCCACGGCTAGGTGTTTCAGAGTTTTCCAAGGCTTTTCAGATGTTGGACTTATCCACAAAGAAACGTCAAATGTTAGAAATCTCCATTGGTTTCTTCTCCAACATGTGCAGATTTATTCTTCCATTTAATGGGATTTGTACTTCCAAGTTTTCATCTGCTCTGTCATGTTTTTTCCCTTTTCTTAGACAGATGTAAATGCCCATCCCTGTTACTAACGCAATTGAACCCAAACTTATTATTGACAGAGCTACCAAGGTAGGCATGCAGGATGCTGACTCCATTTTTTTATGTGTAGGCTCTATAGATATTTGCGGCTGCTTTTCTTCTATACTGATATCAGGCTCCTTTCTTAACAAACTTTCAATGTAGCTCTCATTGCTAACAGTGTCATTGACAAAAAGGTTCACCATGACGGTGGAATGGAGAGGTTCTGGATAGCCGTGATCGCTAACTTTTACAAGCAGTCGATAGAGGCCATAGTCATTTTGCATCAGTGACTCTTCCAAGGTGATATTACCAGTTTTAGGGTCAATCCTAAATGACTCCGGCCGAGGGCCTCTTCTTCCTATGATGCTGTAAGCTATGACTGCATTCATGCCAGTGTCCTTATCGACAGCATAGACCTCAGTGATGGGAGAGCCAGGAAGAGTAGAAGGAAGGACCAACAAATAAGACATATTAGATTGAGGAAACAAGACCAAAGGGGGGTTGTCATTTATGTCCAGAAGAAGGATAGTTATTTTCGCTGTAGAAGACAGGGCAGGGTCACCACCATCAACTGCTTCAATCCATAGAACATAGGAGCTCTGCTGCTCCCTGTCCAGGGAGACTTTAGCTCTCAAAACTCCTTTTCCAGTATCTATGACAAAAATATCACTTCCATTCAGAACTGAAAGGGCAACCCATCCATTTTTCCCTGCATCAGCATCTGTGACACTTATAACTCCAATTTCACCAAAACCTGGAAAGTTTTCTGGCACGAAAAAGCTGAAATCCTTATTGATAAATCTTGGACTATTATCATTTTTATCCAATACAGTGATGGTGACAGTTGCTATTGATTCTCTTGGAGGGAACCCAGAATCTACTGCTTTGACAGTGTATCTGTATTTCTCTTTTTCTTCTCTGTCCAGTTGGGTGGAAACTGTAAGAACTCCTGTGGTTTTATCTAAAGCAAAATAGGAAGGGGCATCAGGACCTAAGAAATAGGACACTTGCCCTCTTTCTCCGCTGTCAGCATCGGTAGCATGCAGTTTGGTCAAGAAAGCATTGGGAACATTGTTCTCCTCAATGGATAATTCTATCAGCTGTTGAGGGAAAACTGGTGAGTTGTCATTGTCATCCAGAACCTGTACTTTGATTATTTTGTTGACATGAAAACCTTCTGAGTTCCATGCAACTACGGAGATTTCATACAGCTGCTGTGTCTCATAGTCCAAAGGCTTTGTGGTCTCTAACAGGTATTCATTGTTGTACGGCTTGTATGGTGAAAGTCTGAAAGGCCCATCACCATCCAAATAGCAATTGACTTTGTATTTTTCGTCAGGGTCTTTGATGGTAAAAAATGCTATTGGTGTGTTGATAGGCTCCAGTTCCTTCAAGTACACCACACCTTCTGCTTCATTAGCTATGAAACGAGGGACAACTTCAGGTGGCCTCATCATGACTTTGATGATGGTCACTAGCACTGTGATCACGGCAGGGATACAACCAGGACCGTTGCCCAGTATGATCAGCCTGTGGAGCCTTGGAGTGTCCCCATCAACTTTACTGGAGAGCGTGATGGCTCCTGTGCTTTCGTCCAAATGGAACAAGTCTCTAGATGGCTGGGGGACCTTCTGGCTGTAGGAGTAGGTGATTTGGGCATTGGATCCAAGGTCCATGTCTACCGCGTGGACAGTGGTCACATGTGTCCCTAGGCTGGAATTCCCATAAAGGGTGATGTTGAGCTGCGACTCGCTGAACTGGGGGCAGTTGTCATTGACGTCGCTGATGCCAACAGTGAGGGTGGCACTGCCCACGAGTGGAGGAGTCCCCCCATCTTCAGCAACGATGACTGTGACATACTCCTCCCGTGCCTCCCTGTCTAGAGCCCCCATAACGATCAGGTAGGGAGTCCTCTCCCCACTCTCATTCTCCTCCACATCCAGGGTGAACACACCGTAGTTGTCTTGCAGGCGGTAGGTCTGTACACCGTTGGTACCCACGTCGGGGTCAAGGGCAGGGTGCTCGATAGCCAGGCGGGTGTTCACAGGTGCATTCTCAGGCACTGAGAGGCGGATGTGGGGCACAGGGAACCAGGGTGCATTGTCGTTGACATCCCGGATAGCGATTTTTACCTTCACCAGGCGGAAGTACTCCTGTGGCAGCACCAGCACATCCAGCAGCAGCAGGCATGACTCAGGTGAGGGTGAGGAAATGGAGAGAGCGACTGCTCCCCCGAAGACGGTGGCCCCATTGCTCTCCACACAGAGAGCTTCCCGGTCGATCTCCATGGCCGAGGTGTGCAGCTCCCCGGAGCGGTTGTCCAGCTGCACATACTGTCCCCCCAAGCCACGGGAGGCCAGGGTGAAGGAGAGTGGGGACTGGGGGGCCCCAGAGTGCTGCCCACCAGCCACCGGCAGCCGCAGGTCACGGGCCAGGCTGCCGATGAGGACCCCAGCAGGCAGCCCCTCGTTGAGGCTGTAGAAGAGCTCGGTGGCGCGGCTGTAACTGGCAAAGCAGTTGAAAGGTCCAACGAAGAGCAGGAAGAGGAGCAAGTGCTGAGGAGAGAGAGGCACAGGGGTGTGGGGAGGGGGTGGTGTTACACGAGGAGGGGAGGCAGGAGCCAGCCCCCCCTGCCCACTGCCTCCCCCACTGCCACTGCCAGCCGGGAGTGCGGCATCTGCAACGTGAAGCCATCCTTCCTCTTCCCCCATCCTCTCCCCCTAGTACAGCAGCTACTTCCAGGGCACCGCCATCTG
>VYZV01014765.1:0-17707 GCA_013401275.1 Pandion haliaetus | reverse complement strand
TTTTTTTTTTTTTTTTTTTCCCCAAATGAAATCATATACATTTCACTCTCAACTGACCAGGTACTAGTCAGGAAACCACAGCAAGCATCCTCAATTTTCCACAACTTTGATGTGCCAAGATGATACCTAAGGAATAGTAACTGTCTTCTTACAAATGTATTGTCTTTTTTCCCCTTGCCAAATGATGACTGCATTAAGGTTCTAAAGTCTCCCATACCCATGTTTTCTTCCTTGCAACCCTCTCTAACACCTATTGGTGCATGACAGCATTTAGCCACTTTCTCAGCCTGAAAAGTCACTGAAAAGGTACAACTGCCACTCTCTTTATCCAAAGGAATGCCTATAGCTGTCCACAAAGGACATCTCTACTTTATGCCAATATGTAATACCTTCTCATTCACTTTTTCGTTTGTGCCTATGTCTATGGCTGTTTGGCATGAATTGAACAGAAAAAATAAATAAAACCTCATTCCTTATAATTACAGGTATTTCTGGAATTATATATAATTTTATGTACATAATCCTCTTTCTGATTTTGGAGACCAAATCTCCAGAAGACAAAATAACTCCACATTTTTAATGAAGTCCTCTTACACGTTCTAATGTTACGATCAAGTACAAATACAGGTATTGGACACTTCCAGCTCACATACAAAAGCTTTTATCAGTGGTGCTACTATAATTCCCATTCACTGGCCCAGGACTACATTGTTTCTTTCATACTATTTCAGTATTTCCCTAAAACAGGTTGCGTTAGATGTAATCTTTTTTGTTTTTTTTTCCTTACCTGAAAATATGGTATAGTTTTTTCATAAACACTTATGTTTTTTTTCTGTGAAAGAGGAACACAATTGTTCATCAGCTTTTGTCTACCATAAATTAATATGACATGCTTCCTAAAGATGGACAGTTTTTAAACGTTACAATGAGGTAGCCTGAGCTTCAGGAGCAGGGAGTTCTGCTCTCTCAGGAAAACATCTGTGACAGCTCAGTCCTTCACATAGAGGCAAGATGCTGCTAATCAGCTAATTATCAGCATTTGGCTTCTTTTGGAGAACATGTGTGCGTACTTTTGATTAAAGCAGAACTTACAGCGCTGTATGCAACATGATACCCTAACAGCAGTGTGTGCATACAGCTTTTCATGTCTGAGCCCTTACTGATTTTCAGATTAGCTGTTTCAGTTAGTGCCAAAACCACCACTGATTACAGTAGTTCAGGATCATAGTTTGGATCTGTGTAATAAAAGAAATATACAATTTGCCATGCTGTTTCGGGGCAGTCATCCATCTCATCTAATCTCTTATGGTAGTCTGTAACAGATGGTTCAACAGGAACATTGAGACAATGATACAGTGGACAGTAATAAGATAAACTGACGATCAAGGACATTCTGTCCAACTCTCAACTAGGTTTGACATGTTTGCTGAAGCATGAGGGTTTACATACCTCTAAAATGTTTCCTCCCATAGAATGAAGCAGTGAATGTAATGTTCTCATTATCAATACAGACCTCATGTTTTTTGATGCCAGCTGAGCTTTTCCTTAGATGTGTTTGGTTGATGCGTAAGGCCCTACAATGTACTGCAACTGCAGCTTCTGAAACGGCCAAGATACACTGGCATTTGCATCTTTCTCTTACTACAAATTTTCAACTATAGAAAATCTAGCAAAGTAGGTTCGTGATTACTATTTTCCTGTAGATGCACAACAGCTGCATATTTTGGATGCATTTTTAACAAAACAATTAGCCACATTAAAAAAACTTTTCAAAATGGAGTTAATGAAAAAATAAAGACCAAAGTGTGTAACGCACAACCTCATAATTAATTCATGCAAGCAATACTTAAAGCAGTTTATTTCCAAAATTTAGGTCTTGTTGCGTTTCAAAATGCCTGTGTTCAGTATTTATATGAACAGTGCATACAGGAACCACTTCCCAAGTGTGATAATACTGACCTTGGAGACACAAGAGAAGAATGAAGAAGCAAGCTAACTTCAGAATCAGAAAAACCACTTGTCAGTGCAGTGCTGGACTTAGCCTTAGTATGGAGGTTGTATGAGTGATGGCCTTTATTTGGGAGAGAGTATAAAACAAAATAGCTTAGGCTTTTAGCATGAGCTACTGCAAAAATGTATATTCTTTGAAGAAGTATTTTTAATAATTTTCTGACCTTTAACTTCTTTATGGCTATTTTTTAATGTCTAAGGTATATATCCACATTCAGACCATCTGTGAAATGTGAAGCAGAGAAAAATAAAGCTCAGTGGAAAACTATGGGACCAGCAAAAGTTGCAGTGCCTTCTCCAAAAAATTTTCTGCAGAAACATTCAAAAGAACCGAAGCTACCAGCAAGTAAGTGTAGACATGAAATATATGAAATGTATTTTTTTAATTTTAAAATTTATAATATTAATGTTGAAAGTAACAGTTAGTTATGGGGAATCATTTTTTTAAAAAAATTAAAATAATTTTTGTATGTTGGGACAGTTTCCATTGTTCCTTTTATAGCATCTATGATACCAAAATTATTTCTCTATTTTACAAAAATGTTTCTTGTTGCCTGTTTCAGTATTTTACACAATAAATAAGGAGATTATATATGTGATTAGAAAATACAGTAAGTATTTACTATCATGTGGTACAAAGCCAGCTGAAATATAAAGAAAAATTATATCTCTCTTGGCTGCAGCTATTCAGATGTTGAAGATGTGTTGATGGTATGTTCTATCCTGCTGATATTTCAATTTGTAATTACATAGTTTAGAGTTGTACATCATTCTTTTCTGCAACTGATCATTAATATTTAAGTAATATGAATGGGGGTATTAAAAGTGAAGTAATTGTTTTTAATGCTTGAAGAGATATGGGAAAAGTATGTCTGCCTTTCTTGATGTTATAAGCAACATACAGCTTTTGCTTTTCAGCACTCATTGTCCGCTCTTAATCCCGTAGTGTTAAATCGGCTGGCAGTGTTCAGAGCATATAATTTTTTGGAGACCTGCATGTCACAGAAGTAAGAAAACTAGAATATTTTGTTGCAAAATGCATCCTATCTTTGGGCACAAACTGTAATTCTGGGTATAAGGAGTTGACAGTTCTTGTTCAGCCTCATGGCCGGTTCTGCAAGGGTGGGGTGACCTTCTTACTGCTGGAGTTCTAAGTACATTGCTGTCAGAATTTGTAATTGAGTTACAAAGCTTCAGCTTGAAACTGTTTTTAGCCTGGAAAAATAGAAGAGCTTAAGGTACAGTATTAAAAAAAAGCTGTCTAGGAGAATGTAGGAGTCCAGCACCCAAATTCAGGTGGGACACACAAATGGCTTTAGCACTGAAAATACAGGCTGTCCCAGGAGGCATTGGAAGCTTAATGCCTCAGGCAATATGGATTATTAGAACCTTAAGGTAAGCTTTGGTCCCAGACGTCCTGAAGGTATCCTGGGTCATTTTTTAATAAAGTCCTCACTTTTTCAGGAAATTTGAACAGCGTTCAGTATAGTGGAATGTAATACTTCATGACATCTGAGCATTAATGCTTCCAAGCTCAAGATCTTGTTAAATTACCACACTAGTGTTTTAGATGGGCATAGGAAAGAAGGTTGATTCACCAATAATTTGGAGCAGTCCATAAGATCTCTTTTAAGTACTTGTATTATAAAATTAGTGTTATCTACTTCAAATTTGCTATACATTGAGATACAGCACTCTGACTCATTTTTCTCAAACGAGCAGCTCACAATATTTCTATTTCAACTTGTTGATTCATAACAGAAATATGTGCTTAGATGTTTGCATTTGGAGTCAATGAAGCAGAACCTCAAAATTACTATGACACATTATAGCTTCGATCCAGACTAGTAATTTCATTGCCATGATTAGATCCTAACAGATCTTGAGAAGGAACTGTATCATGAACTCAGAAAGTTCTTGTACCTTTGTTGGATGAAATTTCATACCTACAGAGAAGTTACACTGCTTAATCACCTCTTTTAAAGCATGGTACTTCCATCACTTGGAATTTAACCAGTTATCAGTTGTCTAAATGGGATTATGGCATTGTGTTTGTGGCATCTGTGCTGCCTTCAAAACTGGGTTTGATCCAACTAGTTAAAAAACAGATTGCAAGGACAGAACAGAAAGATTGACTTTTTTTTCCCTAATGTCTGGGATAGCGTGATTCTTTAGTCTGATTACTCACCACTTCCTTACAAAAGGTGTGTTTTCTAACCTTCAGTTGAATCTGGTTGTATTACCAGACTTGGCATTCATTTTAACCAAGCTTGGTTGCTGGCTGCAACAGCAGGGCCTCTCAAAACAGCAAGTGTGCACCAGTGTACTGCAGGTAAGGATGAGCCAGTGCTGAGAGGCTTCAGAGATCTTGTTTCCAAAAAGACATCCTAAGAGAAATAGAGATTTAAGTCTGTGTGTCCTAAAGTACTAAGTTATGGCAAGCTGTCAGGTTGTAAAAACAATACACAGGAAAGCACTGGTTCATGGGGTCAGTATCAGGAAACCAGCTGTTGTAGGAATGAGCTCTCTCACTTGTGACATTACACTTATTTTCTGCCAAAGAACATGAACTCAGACAACCTGAATCAAATAATTATCTCTGATAATGACTGAGGTAGTTATATCTGCTGGGAAATACAGTGGGAAATGAATTGTGATACTAGTCAGGAGACTAGTGACTTTCTGTTGGTGCCTTGGAGAAAAGATTACACTAAAAAGGAATAGTTTCTATATTCTCTGGAGAAAGGATTGTGAGAAGTTGTTTACGAGTGTTAGGGAGCAGCAAGAGGAGGGCTTTTCCCTAAGGGGAGGTGAGCCAGAAATTGAGGGCAACCACAGTGCAGGCTGGACAATGACCTCACCAACAGCGTGCACTCCCATCACACCAGAGGCAGGCAAGCAGAGTGGGGTGGTGATGAAAATGTGTCCTATCAATGGCCTAGTGACCATCAGGCAAGATGGGGTAATGGGCCAGGTCCATCCACTGATTCTACACAGCTCTTCAAGAAGAGGACTAGGGGCAGGCATGGCTGAGAGCTCAGCCAGGCCCTGACAGCACAGGGCTGAGCTGAAATGGGGTTCCTAAGCCCAAGGGTGTGGGATAGATGCCCCAGGTGAGACTGGGCAGGGCCATTAATGCCTAAGGGCCCTGACAACGAGCTTCTCTAGTAAAAGTAGTTTTAATTACATTTGAAAAAAGTCCTGTACTACTGCAGTTAAGAGGAAATGAGTGACATATTATAAGAAAACCCCATCTAAACCAACATGCTATTTCCTAGGTTATGAAACTTCTGTTATGCCATACAAGCATACTCATTTTCATCATAGTACATTCCCAGTCAATTCTTTCATTGTAGTTGGTTTCTATTTTTATGAAATTTTGTACATAATTTTTCCCTTTTGAAAAATGTAATAACATTAAATTGCAAAGCTCTTCATAGTTATTGCTGAGAATGTTTACATGCTCAATTCACAGGAAAAAAAGAACAGGATAGTAAGAAATTGCCTGCATTATCAGTGCCACGGAGGACAGATCACCCAGTTATGGGAATTCAGAGTAAAAAGAATTTTATAAATACAAATGCAGTTGCTGCTATCACAGGATTGCCTAAAAAGCCTCAACCTATTTATGTTGATAGAAGACAGGGAGATAAATATCTGCTTGAAACTTCAGGACTTGTTCCAAAATATATTAAAAAAAAGGTAAGTTTTATTAAATTATAGTGGAAATACTAGTAGCAATGCCTATTTTAGGTTCTTTATTGCATTCTCCTGTGAAATGTTTATGATTTTTTTTGAGATGTTCAGATACCACCGCTGTTTGTGGTAGACCTTTGAAATTAATCAAGAAGAGATCACTGGCACTAGAATTATGCCTTGCCTTTGCTCTGTATTCACTTGCTTATGCTGTCAGAAAAAAATTGGCAGAATGATGCTGCTAAAGCAATAGCATATGTGTTGCATTGGGAACCCAGGGAGTATCTGATGGGAAGACAAATGGAGTTCTGTGATGAATGAATACTGTCTCTTTAGGAAAGACAGGCAAGGAAGAAGAAGAGGGGTTGCCATTTGGATAAAGGAGCTGTTAAAATATATGGAGCTCTTCTATGGAATTGGCTGGTTGAGCTAGTGGCTCAGGATCAGAGGAAAGTCCAGTAAGGGCCAAAAGTATGTTTGTTATGGACCATCCAGTCAGGTGAGGATCTGGATGAAATTTCTTTAAGCAACTTGAGGAAATCTTCAGATCACAGTAAAGCTTCTTAGGGAAGACTTCACCCTCCTTGATATCTGCTGAAGGGACAACACAATGAGATGAAAGCAATCCAAAAAGGTTCCTGGAGTGTGTCAGCAACAGCTTCTTAACACAGATGCTGGATGAGCCAACCAGTGGTCATGCTCTTCTGGTTCTGCTACTTAAAAATGAGAAAGAACTGGTCAGAGGTGTGACAATCAATAGTAGTCTTGTTTGCATAGGCCATGAAGTAGTTCAAGATCCCCTCCTGCTTGGAGAGGCAAGTGGTAGTGTACAGACCCTGTACTTCAGGAGAGCAAACATCAGCTTATTCAGGGAGCTAGTAGGTAGGACCCTGTGGGAGACAGCTCTGAAAAGCGAAGGAGCTTGAGAGAGCTGGCATGCCTCTAAAGACAACCTTGTCCAAGCACAAGAACAGTCCGTTCCACTACTCAGTAAAACAAGAAGTATTAGGAGTCCGGCTTATTTAAACCAGTAACTCATGACAGACCATTATGCAAAAAGAGACATGACGTCTGATGCAACTCATGGCAGAGAAGATGCAAAAAAGTGAACCTGCAACCCTTGCAGTACCTTTGCATGGCTAAACATATATGTAAACAATGCTAGTCATAGTGCTACCCATCGCTAAAAGACTTGTGTATCATTTAGCATTTGGTAGAAAGAAGGTAGACTCCAGTACCTTCTGGCACAGCTAGACAGGCTTCATTTTACAAAGCATAAGGCAAAATAGATGTGTTCCCCCAAGTACACCTGGGATGTTCAGAAATAATTTGTCCTCCCAGAAACACAATTCTGCCACATCCAGTGGGGGATAGTTTGTCATTCCTAATTAGTCCAATTTTCATGTATGTGTTAACACTATCACTCTCTTCTGTGGCATGCAATGTTCAGCAAAAATCAGGATACAGGAAGACCTTTCAAATAAAGTATCTAAGGAATGTGTTTCAGAACATAGAATCTGACACCATATAAAAATGTAAAATAGGTTGCTGTCATTAACAGGTTTCAAACTCCTCGCTCAACCATCAGTTCTTATAAATAGACATTTCGGTTTCTGAATTCTGTTGTCTTCCAAGGTTTCAAAAAGAAACTGAAGGGAATTGTTTGTATGTTTTGCTCAGGCTACAAAGACAATCATGTCTGATACTTCTAAGAACATGGTGATTTAAGATTTTATTGCTTGGTGGCACAAAATTCCATTTCAAGCTGTCTTTGCGAATGTAATATACTATGGATGACAGGTATGTCTTTGTTTCCTTTGTAAAAGCACATATAAGAAACTTCTTCCTTACCCTTATAGGATTATGGTGTTACACCAAAATATGTAACACGGAGAAATGAAGAAATGAAGAGAGCTCAGAAAGAATATGAGGCCGGTATCTTGGAGCATCTCAAGAAAAGAGCCATGAAACGGCTATCTGATGAAGAAAGGAGAAGTCTTCTGCAGGTGCATATTTTGATTTAGTGTAATTAGTAACATGTACAAAAAATTAAATAAGGTAATGTCAGTCCATGTAAGTAATAAAAGCATACTCTATTTTTTAAGTGAAGTGAATGAGTTAGCTACTTTTTCACTAGATGGAGCTGTAGAACAGTTGTAAACTGAACTAAAGGGAGCTGATCTAGCCACATTTTAGTCCAGTTTCACAGGTACTTCAATTCTGTTAGATCCCTATCCCCCTTAATGACTTGGAATTTCAGTGAAACTTCAAAGGAATGCAGAAAATCACCTATATGGATTTAGTGACAGTTCTGACTCTATACTTGCGAATCCTAGAAAAACAGCTTTTTTTTTTTTCCTGATACGTAACATTGACACTTTTATTGGCAGTTTCTCTGTTCACATTGTGTCCTCACTGACTAAAGTATAAGATCATGCTTTAAAATGTCGCAAAAACAGAAAACAGAATTAAATTGCAATATATTTGTAGAACTCTGGCTGGAAAAATTGTATTTTGTCAAGCTGTTTTGGATACTGTCTTTCACACAGGTTTTATTGCAGAAGATTTTCTAAAGAGAAATAATACCATAAAATAAATAAAGCAGAAAAGAGACATTTTAAAGTATATCCCATCTTTGAAATGGAATTTCTTGTGTCCACACTTTAGCCAAATTTCCTATGAAAATGAGGCTTACGCTACTGTGATACCTATTTATCAGTCTGTCCCTTAATAACTTGATCTTAGCAGCCACCTGAAACAAATTAGCAGATGGATGGGCATCTCCAGGATGCTAAATTCCCACAAAAAAAGCCTGCCGAATATCTATACAGAAAACACAGTGTTTTAACTCACTTGCAAAGATTAACTGGTTAATCAGCAAGATCCAAAATAGCTAGCACGATGGTGTCGCTTGTGTATGCAGCAAGCAATAGAAGCTAGGAAGGAGTATGGGAGAGAAGTGAGGGTATTGCATTGACAGCAATATAAAGAACATAACAGAAAGGGTGAAGATTAAGATATTTTTATGGTGGGAAAGGCATGGGACAAGCTGATGGTCCAGCAAGTTAACTATGCAGCAAAAATATATGTGCAAAAAGGCATGTGAGTTCAGCTGCTCACAGTTCTGCATTTAGTTTGATTAAAATTATGTTCAGTATTTTAAAAATACAAGAGTGCACTGAAATATTTTTTAATTAAAAAGTTTTTTGATTGTTTTTATTAACTCAGTATTTTCTTTTAAATTTTTAAAAAAAGTTTGCTCTTTCATGGGTCAGGTTATTTATACAGTTATATTGTCAGGAGGAATTAGTGTCCCCAGGGTATGTGGCTTCTACCCAGTGCTCAGCTGTAGGCATATGGGAATTCCTGTCTTTTAAAATAATTGACATTGCTAGTGAACACATGTGCACTATCTGATTTGAAAGAATACGTGGCAGTAGATGTCTGAGAACAAAATTAAGCCTCATGAACTTACAAAAATAAAGGGAAATAATTTGTGCCAACATTTTTTGAACTCTCCATTGTGCTTACTTTGGTTGGGATTTTATGAGAATAAAAGAGAGTGTTGATAAATGCAGTACATATTTCTCACTGATCCAGTATGTATTAGAATTCCTTATATAGAGTTAGATATTCAGCTTGTGATCTAGCCCATAGCAGTAATGGTCAGCATGTTACATTGCTGTTGGAGGAGCTGTGAGGGAGACTTCTATGGAGGGGAGTCATGATCTGCTTTTGATCTCTCCACACTGTATGGATAGAATAAATTGTGATGAGTGCATGCTCTAATGTGTTTTAAAATTCACTGTTTTCAGTGATTTCCAAACTAGTTTTTATTAATGTACACAAAGATGAATTATTTAAAAGAAGCTATGAATGACTCTTCTATGGAAGTTTTGGAAATACGGTGTTTATTTTCATGAGTATATATTTGTAAACTATACCTGATGCCTGGTAGACTAGGAGCTTTATTAAGTACTTTACAGCCTCGGATTGCAAAGACAAGTAGCATTACAAGACAGTAAATAAATAGCCTTGTTGCTCTAAGTTTCACATGTTGAGGTAGGGTTTTTAAATTTATGTAGATATTGGTATATGAAGATTGTTGGAATAACCTTTATGGACAACACTTAAATGCTTAATATGAATATGGAAAAGCACGAATTGCTATGCAATAAATACACTGCTTTGAATCGGTAAAATATTAATTCATATTAAAAAGTATGCTTTTCTTAGTATTGGCAGGGAGAGGTAATTTTTTTCTGTTAATTCATACAGTGGATAAAATCAGACAAGTTTTTTAGCACAAGAGTTCTTGAGTTCTGAAATAGAAGCAACAATCTTCAAAGCTAAATATTTGTTAAGCATAATTCCTTTAAATTTAACTTCAGTATGTTAATCAATTAGCCAGTCTGGGAGAAAAGGTGTTTTAATAATAGTGGAGAAGAAGGACATGAGGTTGGAAATCACAGTGTGCCATAAAATCAGTTCCCAAGAGAGTAACTTCAGTTCTTCATTTTTGAAGATACTTTGTGATCTCCTCTAAGGAAACAGAACTGAGAGCCAAAAACATTTTGGAAAAGTGTTTTTTCACTGATAGCCATATTGTATTATTTACAGATTGCTGTATGAGTTCCTTGTAGCAGGTGTGATTATTAAGTTCACCCATATAGTTTTCATGAGGACAGTTGATGCACTGAACAAACTCTACTAGATCCTCATATATGCATGTATAGGATGTGTAGATTTTGATTATCCTCTTGAGGAGAGAAAGTAAGAGCAATTGTTACAGCAATGCAGAATTGTGAGGATGTAAAGACAAGTTTTAGATTTTATTTTTCTACCACAGTCTGGTTCCATTCAGCATATATTGGTGGATAAAAGTTTGTCTCTGATGTTGAATTAACAGGTTCATGTGTACGTTTCAGATGATTGCATGGGGTTTTTAGGCAGGGGTTTAGTCTTGGGCTTTTATATATGGAAGATACAGTTCACTTTATCTAGTAAGGTAATTCTTTGCATAGCAGCATTCAAGAGGTAGCAGTTATTGAAATTATTGTTGATAGGGTCAGATATTGTTGATTATTGTTGACAGCTAGGTTTTTCAGTCCAAATGATAAATAAGTTGCCTATAGATGTTACTGTAAATCTAGATTAGGAAAGGAATGCAATTATTAGTAATTTTTTCAAAGTAGTTTGTAGAAGTTAAAATATTGTGGGATCAGTTTGGTGTCCATGGTCTGGGCAAAGTCTCAGTTACGGAAAATGAAGCTGGTTGTGAGATGAACTAAAACTGCTGCTGAATTTTGGCTTGAGTTCCAGGTATTGGTACTCTTGTGATTACTTAAGGTAGTGTCGTGGTTTAACCCCAGCCAGCAACTAAGCAACATGTAGTTGCTCACTCACTTCCCCCCCCCTCCAGTGGGATGGGGGAGAAAATCAGGAAAAAGAAGTAAAACTTGTGGGTTGAGATAAGAACAGTTTAATAGAACAGAAAAGAAGAAACTAATAATGATAATGACAACACTAATAAAATGGCAACAGTAATAATAAAAGGATTGGAATATACAAGTGTTGCACAATGCAATTGCTAACCACCCTGCCAACTGATGCCCTCTAAGTCCCCGAGCGGTGATTCCCCACCCCTCCACTCCCCACAGTTTATATACATCACATGGTATGGAATACCCCATTGGCCACTTTGGGTCAGCTGCCCTGACTGTGTCCCCTCCCAACTTCTTGTGCGCCTCCAGCCTTCTTGCTGGCTGGGCATGAGAAGCCGAAAAGCCTTGACTTTAGACTAAACATTACTTAGCCACAAGGGAAAACATCAGTGCGTTATCAACATTCTTCTCATACCTAGCACAAAAACATAGCGCTATACCAGCTACTAGGAAGACAATTAACTCTATCCCAGCTGAAACCAGGACAGGTAGGTAACACCACTGTGTGTGACGTGGCGGTATCTGTGATAGCCAGGTTGCTGTTTATGGGGAAGTGGTTTCTGTAGTACAGTTTGTAAGATAATTCCTGTTGCATTTTGGAGAAAAGAAGACATTTGAGTGATAAGAGTTTTGCGGCAGCTTTTATGTATCCTAGTAGTTCCTCAGTGAGCATATTAGCATTAGATAAAATGGACCAGTCACAGTTGCCTACCTGTAGATCACTGAAAGCATAGAAAGTCGTTTACATAGAATAAGGAAGAGTCACTCTTCATTTACCTTGTGCAGTTTTTCTTGAAGATACTGAGGACTGGAAATTAAGTGTACAGGCTTCCTTGAGTTCCTGGTAGGCTACAGAGTTGATTGTTAGTCACATTGACATACTTTTTTTCATTTTAGCGTTTTTGTAGCTCGTCCTTCATTGGCTAGTTTGATTATTCTTTTGTTGCCTCTCAAAGGCTGTAATTTTTCTCTCCAAGGCACAGAGTTTTTTAAAGACCATTCCTTATATTGCATCAGAATGAGTCAAAATTATTTCTGTTGCAACTACTTTGACTTTTAAGCATTTAATTAATTTGGTCCAATTAAGATGATTAAACATTATCCATATATTTATCTATTATTTTAACATTGCAGTGACACTTATCAAATGAAATATTAACAAAAAACCCTAGGTAGTTTATGTGCATATTATTCTCAATGAAGTAAGTTTTCTTATATATTTCCTTTTCATGTAATGGCACTAGGGGCTGAAAAAGAACTGGGAAGAAGTGTATCGTGAATTTCAGGGTCTTTCAGTAGAAATAGACACCATACCCAAGAAGATATATAAAGAAAAGCTGGAATCACAGATGAAACAACTGGAGCATGACATAGAAGTAATTGAGAAGCACAAAGTTATCTACATTGCAAATGAGTAAGGACTGTTTTTCAAATATTGCCTTTTTCCTCCTTTTCTTTTTCTCTATATCTCCAAGAAGTGCCCCCCTAAATCCTCAGAAGAAACTGGCACCACCAACTATTCAGAAGGAAATATTCAACTAATAAAAGTATGTAGCTTCTTAGAAAAGTTGTTGAATATAGCTTTCATCTGTATAATTCACAAAACATTTTGAAATAAAATTCTTAATTAAACTTTGAGTATAGGAACATGAATTTAGACTATTATTCTTTGTAATTTTTATTAACTACTAAGATTTCTATAAACATCACACAAAAACCATAAAAAATACTGTTTCATATGTTTGGAGCACTTCTTTCCTTGCATAGCCAAAACAAAGTTAAATAATTGGCTGCTGAAGCAGGTTCATAAATATAACTTCAGGGTGGGACGGCTTCTGGACTAGTTATTAAAGAGCTGTTGTGCTTTACTTAAAAGCTCGAGTGATTATATTTCTAAACAGCTTGGCTCTGCATAACATTTTGTGTACTCATTTTTTATTACCAAAACCAAGTTTTATGGTGGAAGCCCATAATAATACAGACTTCACTCAATACAGATACCACATGTCGCTTGCTGTGTGTGTTTATATATAAATAATTTGGTAATACTATAGTAAATCTACAACTAAAGTAGCAAAATGTGTTTTGATTGCTATTATGTGTGTAATGTTAGAATGAAAGCAATATACTAGCATGTGAGTCAAGACCTATGCAGAAATTATATCAGCATACTATAGTGCAATTATTTGCATAAAAAGAAAAATTGTTTTTCTTTCCTACTGCTTAACCTTTGCTTCAGAACACAGATTTTCCTGTATGGTACCAATCATTACCACCAGCAGCTGTTGTGACATCATAGTATCTGACATCAGCACAGGATGAAGTAAAAAACCTCAAATGAACTATTAAAAGCCAAATTTTCACGTACATTAAATTCCTTTCATAAATTTGTAAGGCAATGGCTTTGAAGACTTCACAGTGATTCTAGGCTATATTTCTTGTGCATCTTAAACTTGTCTATGACATGCACTAGGAAAGTGTGGGTGAGCAGGAATGTGTATTTTGTCCTTTGTAACTTACTGTTAAGCAATCATGTTTATTTTTGAAAGATATAAGCTGGAGGAAAGCTGTGGTTTTGTAAAATATGGATTCATTTATTGTTTACTCAAAAGAATGACTTGTACTGTGTATTTTAACAAAACCACACCAATCATAAGCACTTAATTACATGTCATATTATCTTCTAGTGAAGTACAAGATGCCTTTCTTACGAAATGCAATTTAATCAAACATGGCTGTTTCTTGTGGCTTAAAATAAAAAGCTAGATTTGACTCCAAAACAGCATGCATTCCCACTGCCTCACTCTCAGCTTTTAGTTACTCGTAGACCATTTGGCTGATTTAGGTTGAGGATCTGGATTTGGTTCTTCCATTTATCATCAGCGCTAACTTTATGGAAATGCAAAGTAGGTGATGGCGTACCCCAAAATTTGGGACAAGCAACTAGGCCACACTTGGAAACATTCATCATTCACCAGTAATAAAGACTGCTTTTTTAAAATGTCAGAAGGATATTAGTATATTATTAAGAAGTTAGGAAGTGAACAGGAAGGGATGCAAAAAGTATTCCTGCTTAACAGGAGAGGGAGAGACTAAAGCCACTGCACTTCTGTAGCCAAGTGGGCTGTCACTAGTTTCTTTCAAGAGTACTGTGGGGGTTTTTTTGCATAAACCTCATGCAGCGCTTTGCAGGTAGTTGCTGCCACACAGGATGTTCCCCTCTTGGTATGTGTGAATAGCTTCTGTCACCGCGTGGGGAGGTTATAACTCTAGATGTTACACATCTATTTTGATGCGTATTCCATGCAACCTACCACCACTTCCGATTATGGAAAAAATATAATGAAAACTATTATATATACACACAGAAGGATAACATTCTTACCCTTTAACTCTCTCTGGGAAGTTTGACAAAATTTACAGAATCTGAAGAATGTAACTCTGTATTTGTATGTTCAGGAAATGCCAATAATTGAAGGTGTAATGTTCATGAATCAACTAATATGTACTATCAGTATAACTAAAGCAAAAAGGTGAATAAACTGAATTGTTCTGATAGAATTGTTCCTTCATAAAAGATATTAAATATTAACAGACACAAGTCTGTCCACACGCTAAAAAGTAGCATTACCAGTTGAAATGTTCCTAAATTCACTAGTCAATTACTGATAATCAATGAAATAATGAGAAAGAAAATCATCAAAATGCTTCTAGTACTTCATAATTATCAAACTGGTATTTTTAAATGGTCCATATTAAATTGGATAACCATCACAAAACACATGCTAAACGGGGTATGAATGCTGTGTTGGTCAGTAATTGTTATATTGCCACAAACTGAAGATATTTCCTGTTGGAAGTTGTGCATGACAAAACTGTGTATCTGTTTTTTAAAAATAGCAACATGAAATTATGATAAATATCTCACTGGCTGTTCTTCAGAATGAAACTATTTACATCCAGGAAGGATGGGATCAGATACGGCATCATCACAAACACAGGGAGTTCCTGATCCTATGGCTCCGATAGAGCTGCCTCGAGCAAGCATCAGATCTGACAGGAGCATATGGGCTCCATGTGGCTGGTCTCAAGGCACGGTGGTTTCTTGGACTCTACATGCATTCCTGGGGACTAAGTCTGGGACAGTTCCTCAAAAACTTCCTTGCAAAGCAGTAACCTCATTCCCCTCACGAAACAGTAAGGGCAAAATTCTGTGGGAGAAATAATATGGGATACATTCCTCACTGATTTAATTTTCCTTAGTCTCTGCAGGTGGGTTTTATTGTAGGAGGGCATGTTCTGGTCCTTTGTCTATTTTTGTGAACAACTGGCATCACAAACTGCTGCTATCATCTCTCTGCCACAAAGCTAAGATCTAGTCCTTTCACTGGGGTATGTTTCAGGGAAAAGAACATATCTAAAAATTTCAGCCCTAATGAAGGCAGACATCTTTCAGATAAGAAAATTTCACATATATGCAGATTAATGGGAGTCCTAGATAAATGCTAGTCCTAGTCAATGCTTTCATCTTTGGCTTTATGGTGCTTGTTAATAATATAATTACAGGAGAGACAGGTGGCAAAACCTATTATTAAGGTTGCCTGACATTTTCCATAGTCAAAGAAGCCAGCTGCTGAGTCCTGTGGCTGATTGGGACTGTCCACCCCAGTAACTAGAGGCATATTGAGCCTGACCAAGCTGAGGAGGACTGGCCATTTCTCCCCACGAGACATCCAAGGTAGTGATATATACTTGATTGCTGAATGCCTAGATTGTACTTTTTTTTCATTCTGTCTCGATCTTGCTCCAGCTCCTTGTTATGTAATGTTATGTAAATAAAATGTGAGTAAATTCAGGGTTTTCATCCTCCAGGCTAAGCAGTGGCATTATGGTTAGGAATCCAAGGTGAGCTGAGTTTCTTGTTTGTGTTTTTTGCTTTACTGTTTAAAGGGTGCTGAAGTAAATGTGACTTCCATTTCACCAAGTTATAAAAAACACACTTAATTTTTTTTTTCTAGACTGTACCTCCAACAAATGATTGTAGACAAGCAGGCATAGCCAAAGAGTAGACTACATTCACGTCAGCTGGTCTTGTTGATGCTGCTATGAGGATGAACTTCTGTTCAGTCACAGTACTAGCCTGTGCTGTTAATTCATTATTCCATGCCTGCCTCCACATTGACTCCACAGCATGGAGAAATTCACACAAACATGCAAACACTGGAATAACTTTGTCTTCAAATCCTTCCTCAAATGTTCTTTGCAGTGGTGCCCACCAAAAATTTAACAACAGCTGAGCGGCTGGTGAGCTGAGATTAGGGCTTATCGTGCTGACCTGTGCAGCTTCCTTGAACTCCCCTGGCACTGTAGCCAGTGATTTCTTGTTTTAGGCTTAGATTGTAAATCATCTGTCATGTGGATCATCTTTTTCTCGCTTTGCTTAGTGTCTGACACAATAAAATTTTTGTCTGTAAGTAGAGCTTCTACATGCTTATAATAATATTAAATATGATCATCTGGGAGATGAATTAAGACTATGCAATAAAGGGAATGGATTCAAGTTGTTTACTAAAAGGATCTGTTTTCCAAGAACCCTCATGTCATTTGTTTCAGCAACGGGAAAGTAGGAGTTGAAGGAAGAGAAATGAGATTTAAAGCACTTAACTTATTCCCTGGAGCAATATGATTTATTCATATCTTTGTCATAGAATGTTTTTGAAATGCAATTGTAAATTACTTATACCTGGGGTTTTTGCTGGTAGCCATTAATACTGCATTTCTCATTTTTGAGGTTCCTGAATTCTGCAATTTGAGCCCATATGTTTTAAATACAGGATGTATATGCCTAAAGTTAGAAGCTATGCTTTGAACCTGTACAGCGCTATATAATAGTTTGAAAGCTATTGTCTCAAACTGGTCACTCAAAATTAATGAAAATAATGTTTAATTTACTCTTGCTAGGTGAGAGCCCCATATGGAAATTTCAGGTGACTGAATCCTCTAATTCCCAGAGCTGCTGTAAAGATAGACAAGTACCTCTAGAACTGTTCCCATATTGCTTCAAGGGTCATATTAAAGCTGAGGAAGCAATGTAATAATTCTCTCTTCAGAGGAAAAAAAATTCAGTAGTGTTCAACACGTGGTGCCAAGCACTGCACAATGAAGAAATAACCACGTTTTGCTGTTTGCTCAGGAGGAATGGTCTGTCTTTTACACAAACAATAAAATTAGCAAATGGTCTAAACCTAGCATTCCANACACTTTTGTTACTGCACTGTTTATTCTAGGCAAGCTGTGAAGTATACAAAATTACATCAAAGACAACTGAGCTATTTTGGAGAGAGAAAACAAAAAGTCCTTAAACTGTTATTCGTTTACTTGTTTAAAACACTCAGAATTCTTTTGTTTTGCAGATTTTCCCAGATTTGCTGTAGTTTATTAAAAAAAAAAAAAGGAAAAAAGAGGGATGAAGCCAAGTGAATAACCTCCTTTAAAAAGAAAACAAGCTCTTAACGGTTAAATTCATTACACTGGGTGTGACCCACTATATATTTACA
>VYZV01014764.1:41592-58421 GCA_013401275.1 Pandion haliaetus | reverse complement strand
TTGTGCTTCATCTTCTACTGCCTTGTGACCTACTTAGTGACTTGCCAAGGACTGATTTAATTACATAAACTAGCCTGCTATCACTTAGGTCCAATGTCTCTAATATCTATTGCCCTCCAAACGTTTTGCCAATAATACTATAATTGCCATTCCTAGTCTATAAAGAAGATTTCAGCATACTGAACTCTTTATAAAAATCTGTCTCAACAGCAAAGGATGTTTTACAGTTAATATCCTTTAAGATTATGAAACAGTTCCCTAGTATGGACTACTGGCCAAATTAATTTCCTAGAGGACTACAGATTAAACACAAATCATGGTTTCGAATGTGAAAGGTCATGTTGTTCAACCACAAAGCTACAGTTCAAAATGGGACTTTATGACTTCTACCGTTTCTTTCCACTCTGAAATATTCATCAAGTTAATATTTTGCTATCATAAGTTTTCTCACCCTTTAAATTTAGAAAACAAAGTTTGGGTGCTTATGTTAATAAAACCGTTTTTAAAGAGTAATATAATAATCCTAACATTCCCAGGGCACAAGAGAGAATAAAATATTAAGTTTTAGGCTGAGTACAAATTCTCTCAGTTCAAATATTTTTGAAAGTTAATAAAACTTGTCCTTCAGATTTATTTGCATGGATTTCAGAGAATCACAGAATAATTGAGGTTGAAGGGACCTAGGGAGATGTCCAACCTGCTGCTCAAGCAAGGTTAGCTAAAGCAAGTTGCTCAGGGGCGAGTCCAGTCAGGTTCTGAATTTCTCCAAGGACACAAACACCACAACCTCTCTGGACAGCACAACCTGTTCCACTGTTTGACAACCTACACAGTAAAAAACCAATTTAAATAGAATTTCCCATATTTCAGTCTGTGCCCATTGCTTCTTGCCCTTTTTTTGGACACCACTGAGAAGAGTCTGGCTTCATATTGTCTATTCCCCACCCCTAGTCAAGTATTTGATTTAAACTGCACATATATGCATATAGTAAGGTATACTTTTTATAATATCAACAAACAAAACTGTTTGGTGACCGTGGACTGGTTTAACACTTTATTTTCTACAAGTTACCGGCAAAAGTTTGAGTGTTTCTAACAATAATTAATTTTATAGATTAGCAAGACAGAAAATACAGTAGAGATGCACAGATTAAATACACTGGTTTGAGGTTTTTTTTATTGCTTGTTGGCCTCGATGATCTTAAAGGTCTTTTCCAAGCTAAATGACTCCGTGATTCTATGATTCTTCTTCATAATGAATATGTTCCCTTAAGAAGCTGTGGGGAAAAAAAAAAGTAAATCCATAATGGTTTTCATAATTGCTATTATAGATTAAAAAGAATAAACAGCAATGGTTGCTTTGAATATAAAACTATTTCTTTCATGTAAGAATGCAGTGATGTAATCATTAGTGACTTAAAACCCCTGTTAACATGAAGCAAGATAATCTTAACAGATACTGTAACAAAACTCTATCACTGTATGTAAGTAAGAGATTATTTGGAAAAACATATAGATAAGCAAACTTAAGTCAATATGTCCAAGATGAGATATGTCCAGGATTCTTGAAAGCATTAGGTAATTAACTTACTGTAAAAATATCCATCATTTAAAAAATGAACATTTAGTATATATCCAGTACACACTGCCGTAGAAGCTTCTAAGTGACCTTCCAACAGCAATGACACCAATGCCCAATTACTATTGATGACTATAGGATGAAAATTTCACCTCTAAACTTTTCTAACTACTAAATGAGTTATAAATAGTAGTCCTATTAAGTGAGTAACCCAATGTTCAATTAATGGTTAATGATGCATAGGGANCACATGAGACTTCTGAATACTGAATTGTGACTAACCCCTAGCGATAATACTTTTATACTTTTCTATCATGTGCTCTATTATATACAAAATGAATTCTGGAAAGGATCAGTTAAGTAACTCACTGGATAGTCCCAGAATCCTCTGGAAGATTAAAATAAAGAAGGGGTCCAAGTGTTTTGATTTCTTATGGAGGTTTTATTATCTTGGAATCATAAGTCTCCGAGCAATTTTTATTACATTTTCTCCTAATTCATTCCGTTCCTGAAGCCTACTCTGATTACTTAAAAACACTTTTTTTGATGAATATTTGAATGTATATTTAATAAAGTATTTCTTTTAGGTGGAGAATCACAGAGAATTATAAGAAAGGAGGTTGAAATGTCATTTGTTCCCTTCCTAATCCATGGCTTAAAGTCATAAATCTCATTCCTGAGAGATATTCTCTAGAATCTTGCAAAGCAGTCAGTGATGGACACATGACAACTTCTCTAAACCATTTCAATGTTTCACTATAACTAGGATCACACAAAACCCATAGAATGTTTTTATAAAGTTTTTTTACTCATTTCTGACCTAGTTGAAATTTGACACAAATTAAACATATCATTTTTCATCTTCCTTATCACAAGTACCTTGTGCATATTTGAATGCTGTTATTCTGTCTTCTCCCAGTCTCCTCTTTCATAAACTAGGTTAACCTTTTTTCTGGGTCTTGCTTCCTGAATCTTTGATTATTCTTGATGTTCTTAGGCTGTATCTGGCTGCTTTGCATCTTTTGTAACATCCACTGCCCAGTTCTTCCACAAGAGGATCCAGTTGAGACATTGCTAATGCTAATGGAGAGGAAAAGTGAATTCACCTAATATGGAAAACATACTCTTGTTTACTCATACTGGTACTATGACTGTCTTTTTTGGAATGTAATGTTAGGATCTGAAGTAATAATCCTAAGATTCTTCTTGACAGAACTTTTGTCTACTTGTTTGCTCCCATTTTTAATCAGGTTGTTCCAGAAGAAGTAAAGATTTTTTTTAATTTTTGTAACTGTAATGAATCATATATTTTTCGAACCATCCTACAATTTCTGGGCGTTGTTTTCATTTTTAATCCTATTATTTATTGGTATATTTAGTAATATTTTCTATGTCATCATCAAAGTCCTATGAAATATTCAATAGTATTATAATCAGGACACACCTTAGAAGAAGATTCCTGGGAGACAGTATGAAAAGGTCACTTTCATCCTTCTATTTCCTCTTCTGCATGTATACTCCAGCATCACCAAACTTGTAATTGCACCAATACATGACTTATTCACTTGCATTATGGCTGTATCCATCTTAAGACCATCATGAGAGACACTCTTCCATTTCTATAGGGGGTCATTTATGACTGTTTGCTTTGTTTCCTTTCTTAATTATGAGAATGCCAGAAGGGAAAAAAAAAACAAACCAAAGAACAAAAAAAACCCCCAACCAACAAACCAAAAAGGTAAAAGGAAGGAAAGATAACAATGGAGAGAAGAAACAAGAAATCTATCCTATGATCTCAGCTGTGAACCATGTTATCCTTTTCCCTACCGTTTCTCCATCTGCTGTAATTTGTGAATTTTATGTCTAATTTTAGACTGCAAATGGCTCAACAGTACATGTGGTTTTGTATGTAGTAAAAATGATAGAATAGTTTCAGTCACTGTACAAACAATTAGTATAAATTAATACGTCCCAATATATGGTTTTCACAAGTATTAATACTTTATGAGTTGATCAAAAGGTCATCTTTATTAGAAAATAGATCTATCCCTGAGTGTAACTTATAAGTGTCTGATTAGCTTATAGATTAAGGATAATTGCTATAGAAGATCTTTAGGATTCTGAATCCATTAATCTAATGTTTCATATTTAATAAAATTGTCAGCAATTTTTGGTTAAAAATGTAAGATCATTTAAAAGCACTTGAGCCATCAATTCCCTGCTACCAATTTGGTATATAAATATTCCCTCCCTTCATCAGTAAGTCTGCAATTTTCTTTTTAAATTTTACCCACCATACTGTCACGATATTCTTAGTTAGAAAAAATAAAATTAAAACCAGTGGAATAAGTATCAGGCAGGAAACAATGTAGTATTTACTCTGAGAACTTCTGAGTTTATTATCAAAGGGTAAACACTTTTACAACCTTCTTATCATGGTTAATTTGGCAGAACACTTTGGATGTTAAATCTGTAAATTTATTTTAAAAAATCTTTGGGGGAATATCACTGCCTGCAAAAATCTTTTCACTTCCTTTAACAGGTAAATGGGAGGAGATATATTCTAAAAAGGGGAAATACATGACCTTTGGTATTGTTTGGCAAAGAGCTACACAATTCACTGATACACGCCACTCACTGTGACTCTGATTCCTGACCTCTGCTGTGGAGTCAACGGTGAGTTTAGAAGCAGTTACTGGACTATTCTCAGAAATATATTTGGGTGTTTTACTTAAGGTGCCAATAACCTATGTCAACAGATCTTCCTGCTTCTGTTCTTAAGAGCTCCATTATTTCATGCATTTCACTGGTTTCATCAGCAAAGCTCTTTGGAGTATAGTTCACACTCAGATATCAATCATAGAGTCATGTGCATGGCAATTGCTGTTGTGAAATATTTCATTAAAATGTGAAATTACTGTGGTGCTGTTTCCTCTCAAAACACTGTCCAGAGCCACATGTTTTCTCACATCACATAGTAAGACCAGAGCAATGCAGCAGCACAACCTCTGAAAATGGGCGTACAACAGCACCTTGATCTAAAAGATGGAAGATAGTATTCAGCTCACGTTAATTGCAATTTTAAATGAACTGCTATCTCCTGAATATCAAACCGTACAATTAATTGGCTAGCTAAACAAATCTGATGTAAATACTAGACCTCAGGGTTTCATCTAAGGTTGCAGAGCAGTGAAGCAAGGCAGTCATTAGATAAAAATAGAAAAAAAAGGCCACTGTTTGTAGAGGCAAGTAAAGGAGGGGTAGCAAAACTCCAGGTCTAAGAGACAGAGATTCTATTCATGGCTCTATTCCCAGTCTTCACCAATGGCAAGAGTTTCTCCAAGCACTACCCTTGCCCAGAGAGCCCAGACAAACCATCCTATTCGCCCTAGCAAAGGATATGCATGCCTCACTGCCTAGGTTCATCGAATTCTGTAATTCCGAGGGAGTGAAACTATGTGCATAGTGGCTCCCCTCAGCATCTGAGAAGGAAGGGAAAGAACTGGAAGCAAACAATGTTCTCCATGACCTCTCCCTGTAGCTTTGCATGCCATGGGGCTACGCACTGCATTTTGCTCTGGCAAGTTGAAGAAAGCGCCCAGCAAACCACCACAGCTCCTTTGCGAGGCTGGGGAGTTCACCTGATCTCAGTTCCCTGAGCTGCTCAGAAAGGACAGCACTTGGGGAGAGCAGCATTTAGCCACAAAAGGATGAAGAGAAAAGAAAAGAAATTAATGCAACAATTTTGTATTTGTCTGTCTTGTGACAGGCTTTGAGTTAGTCTTTCTATCAAGTTGATGGATGACTAAACTTGTTACTGAAAAGAAAAGAAGTCAGGTTTTTCAGAACTGAATTTCTTAGGATTCCCTTAAAATGCCACACGCTGAAATCACTAGCTTAACTTTTACAAACCTGGGAACATTGAGAACTTTCTCTAGAATCAAATTTCAAACTGACCACAGGCAACTGTTTTGACAATCTCGGCTTACGGTTTGTGGTGGGTTGACTTGGTGCCCACGAAGTTACTCTATCACTCCCCTCCTCAGCAGGACGGGGCAGGGAGAAAATAAGATGGAAAAAAAACCTCGTGGGTCAAGATAAAGGCAGTTTAATAAAGCAAAAGCAAAGGTTGTGTGCAGAAGCAAAGGAAAACAAAAAGGAAGTAAAGACTGTATCATCAGCAGGCGATATCCAGCCACTTCCTGGGAAGTGGGGCCTCAGTATGTGTAGCAGTTGCTCCAGAAGACAAATGCTGTAATCAGGAATACACCCCCCCACCCCCACCCCCCGCTCCTTTTCTCTTAGCTTTTATTGCTGAGGAGGCATCATATGGTATGGAATATCTGTTTGGTTAGTTTGGGTCACCTATGTCCCCTCCCAAGATCTTGCCTGGCCCCAGCCTGCCGTCGAGGGGAGTGAAAATATTGGAGGACAGCCTTGATGCTGTGCCAGCACTGCTCAGCAGTAGCCAAAACACCGGTGGTTATCAACACCTTTCTAGCTACCAACGCAGAGCACGGCGCTATGAGGGCTGCTATGGGGAGAAATAACTCCACCTCAGCCAGACCCAACACACGGTTCTGTATATTGCAGTCCTTACTCTTTATGTTAGTTAACTGAGGATCTGGTATTGCAGCACTACAGTTGCAGAAGTTCTAGCCATGGACATTAATGGAATAGAGGCTTATCTTCTAGCAGCCAATGGCAGACAGAGAAATAGGTCAGCTAGGTCCGTCTAATGAGTGCCACCTGCATAATCAGCAATCTATTAAGATTAATGAGGCTCTCATAGGATATTCTGTACTTCATCTGAGTACACATTAAAATCAGATTAATCTGAAAGGTCTATATATCTTCTTTCATATTTTAAAACATGAAATTCAATCCTTATTTATTAAACTAATAAGTTAAATAATTATAATGATAATGCCTTATGCAGATAAGTTTTTAATTTTGTTGATCATAGATTAATATGGGCTGAAAGAAAAATCTCAGAAAGGGAAAAGTCAATTCTGAAAAAGCAATCCTAAATCACATTACATATCTGCCAAGTTCCCAGTGCAGTTTTTCTGAACATGGCCTTACATGTTGTCACCCAAACTTATTCATGGTGTGATGGTGCAGATGTAAGACTTTGTAGGAATTTGATCTTACCATTAGCTTTTCTATGTCACTTCTTTGTGCTGTTATAATTAGTAGTAGAGGTAGTAAATGAAGAAGAGAATATAGGCTAAATTGCTGTCAGTATATAGAAAACTGAAAACAAGAAACTGTTGATTTGATTTATAAAATCAAAATTCTCACCAAATGCTGAATCAGGATTTTCATTTCAAAATGCAATGATCAGTTTAAGGTTCTGTCAACCGACGCTCATAGATATTAAGTGGAGAGCATAAGTGGAAATACAATGTAGCCATGCTGCTGTCACAGGTTACCCTCAAATCTTAATACTAGCACAGCAGTAATAATTATAGAAAAAAGTCTGATTATTGTTTGATTGCTTGTTTTCAAATACAGTCAGCTATTTTGAAAGGAATTATTCATCTTGTAACAGGAACTTTGTAGAAGAAAGCAACATTAAAATGTCTGCCTGAGATTTCATAAGAAGAAACAGACCGACAATGCTAGGCTTAAATTCAGAGAGGGAATTCAACACTCTGAAACTCCCAGTGTCCAGAGCTCACAGAGCCTCATTATTATAATGTTTGTGGTGTATAGTAATCCATCTAATACAGTTCTTATTTTCCTTTGGTAACATAACTTTTTAATAAGCTACTTTCCAAATCACCGTCACTTCTCCCAAGTCATCTTTATTTTAGACTGAAATGTGTTCCTTGCAGATTGATGCACAGACTTGCAATCAAAAACCCATCGGTTTTCAGTTGCCCTAAAATACCCTAGTTAATGGAGAGGGTGTCAAAACTACACGTAAACCTACACTTTGTCACGTGAAGCAAAGTCACTGCTGCTTTATGAGCAGAGAAGAAAATACTTGTGGAATGACACAGTCCTTATTTACAATGGGCTATAACTGTCCTTTCCTTTTTTGCTTCAGCCACTTCGGGTCTTGTTTTACTGCATATGATTAATTTTGTTTCCCTACTCACTCTTATTTTTACTGAGTAATCAGAGAAACAATTTTGCCAGTCATCTCCTACATTGTTCAGGGACTGCTTGTCTACAAGAATTCCTCATGGTTGCCTCTTATTGGAAAAAAAAGTCGAAAAGGGTATTTTTTCTCCCATTTTCAGTGCTTGTCTTCCCAGCAGAGTTCATACAGCCAATGTACCAGCTGTTTCTCCGAACTTCCCTCCTATTCACCACATGCAGGAAATACAAAGCTTCCCAAGATCTCTGGACCCCAGTTCCCTGCTCCACATCATGTTTTTAGTCTGCTTTGACTCCCTTTGCAGCGTGCCCGCTCTCCCACCCCTTGGTCCCTCTCCATTAAAAGAAAAAAGTAAAATGTACCAGCTCACCTAAAGCAGGAGAGCTCCCAGTGATGGGGAGGAAGAGGAGGAGCTTGGGGATCTTCCTTAAAGCATGTTAAAGGTTGATAGAGCACTGGGGAAATAAAATAATTACGCGGGGGTCCCGTCAGCAGGTACAGAGCTGACTGTGGCTAATGGAAACACTTGTGGTGATGGTGGGTGAATGAAGCAAACAGTAATTGTTTACCTGCTGGCCTAATTTGCATATGTTTATTGAGAGCTCGCTCAAGAGGCACTGCTCCTGTAAATCTCCAGTCGTATGGCTGCTCCTCTTTATCCTTGTTACGGTATGAAGAGACTTTAACACATTATTGTTACATCTGTTCATAAGATCCATTATTCCTAGTTATTGACAATTCTTATAAGGTATCTGAGATACTGATAAAGCACTGTTTTTCTTAGAAAAATGAAATATTTAACCCTTTTTTTCTGTAAGAGTGTCTAAGTCGCACTAGTCAAGTTGATGTGAGCACTGGTTTTATTTAAGCTATTAATTATCAAATATTTAGCTTGCTACAGCCATGTTTCATTGCATTCATTGATCATGTCCACCATCTGTCATACCAGATGGATAACAAAACAAGTTGTGTTTATAGTCCATATACCCAAAAAACAGTTAATAAAAAATAAAATGACTGATATTTGTTGTTGAAAAGTGGATAGAAGTTGTGGAACAGATCCACAACTGTGTAGAACAGTGTCACTTCATTTATTTCAACAAAACCATACCATTTTACACTATCTAAGAACGTCAAATATTTTTCTGTCATATCCATATCAGAAGCAGGGGTACTGTATTTAAAATATATGTATACTTTTTACTGCTACCAACTTATTTTTTGTTTCTTATTCTACAAAGTAGTAAGTTGTTATCACTGAAGTATACTGTGAACTGAGAAATTATTGTCATATATTTTGTAACACAGAAAAATCACATTCTTTTGGGGCATACCAATAGCTAATGATAGAGCGCTTTTTACAACACTACTTTCACGGAACTGAAGGAAATAGAGTGCAAAACACACCGCGCTTCCAGAATAGAAGCCTTTTCTAGGTTTAAACAGCTATAAGTTATTTTTTTCCCAAAGTCATTGAACCTTCTAATAGTGAAATCCATGTGTTCTATGCATTCCCCTCTATTATACAGAATTGCTACGCTATCTATCTGTGGAGTGTGTTCATTGTACAAAATCCCCTCACTTTGCATTAAACAGAGTAACATCTTACTCTAGGAGTTTCACCTCTTTGATTTCCAAAGAAGGCCTTGAACCGTAAAGGTAAATTAATCGCTTCCCTGCCATCATAGGAGTTTTCCTCCATTTTCCTTCTGCTCTGGCATTTCTCTGTCTCAGTAACCCTTCAAGGAGGGAGGCTTTGTAAGGAAGGAGCGTCTCTTTCCTGCTGTTGCTCACGCTCCAAATCTTTTCCCACAATCCCTTCTCTGCATGCCCTAAAGAAGTGCTCATCTTCTCCCACATTCTCATCCTCCCCTGAACTCCCCCACCCTCCTCACTCAAAAAAGCATTTTTCCTAATGTTAGCAGTTTGCCCCATGAATCATAGAATCACAGAATTCTTTAGGTTGGAAAAGACCTTTAAGATCACCGGGTCCAACCATAAATGAATTTTTCTGGACCCTGAGCAAAGAAAATATTGACACATCTTTGTAATTTTATTTCAATGGGCATCTTTACTAGTTTTAAGCTTCTATCACAAGTAATAATTTGTTAGGCCAAAACTCTGCATGTTAAGTTTACTATTATTTAAGATAAAAAATGGAGTAAAATTATTTACTTCCATTCCTTGGACTCCTTTACCTTTTTTTTCCCCATGTACTTGCCTTATACTATGAAACATATTTCAGGCAGCTACACTGTAATTTTCTTTTTTATGTGTGTGGAGTTTGTGATTGTGGAGGTTGAGTTTCTTCAAGATAAGATCCACTACAGGAATTGCAGAGCTTGCACAATTTTATATTTTACACTCATACCTATTGCTGACACAAACTATAATTCAAATGTATAGTCAAGTCCATCCATGAACAATAAATAAATGATCTTAAAAATAAAACCACTAAGGTGACCGCATACCTTTTACCCTTATGAGAAAAAAATAAATCATAAAAAAACCACAAAACCTGGTAAGGAAATGTAGTGGGGTCTTTCTGTCTTTACAGAACAGCAAGGGACACAGTTTGTTTCGTGTTATTTTATATTCAATGGAGCTATATTTAGGGGCTTCACCCAGGTCCCTAACATACCCTCAGCTATTTTTAGCTCTTATTCACCATGCTGATAATCTTTAAGCTTCTCTAGTATAAATGAAGCTGTTCTTCACTTTGCAGGTCACCTGTCTGTGAATGGCACAATATGCTTCCAGTCCAACCACTTTAGTTATGCTGGACGGAGAAAATGCTGAGCGTTATACAGTTTCAGGCAATTTGTGGGCCATATGTAAAGACTGAAATTGTGTCTTGACATATTTTTCTAGAAGTGGTATCATTGGAACAGGGGCAGCAAATATTGATCACAGACGTGGCTTTAAGCCACCTCTCTCTCCTGATCTCCAGTAACTGATTTAACTTAAGCAACCTGGGAAACTACTTTCAGTTATATTTCTAGTTTTTCTGTGTCTTGTGTGCAAAAGCCAGAATATCTACAGCATTTTATATATGATCCCATACGTCTTTCACATATTTCCTTTGCTGGTTGGGCACTGTCATTGTCATTGGGCACTGTCTCTATGCCAAGGCTAGCAGAGCATTAATGTAATACAACAGTCTGTGAAGCTTATCCCAGAGTAATGCTTTTATGTTTTTCAGGCCATTTGCACCAAAATATGTCAGTCAAGGTGGTGATAGACCACTAACTATATTATTCTGGTTTTGCTTGTCCACTGAGTATGTGTGTGTGAAAGATACTGAAAATCTACTTGAATTCAAAATACCTGGAGGAGAATGGTATAGACTAGTATGTGTAAGATGGCAACGCAGGATGATTTTTTGCTTAAAATCCTGGGCTGATTTATTGTGATGTTAGATTTGGACAGACCTAATAATCTAGTAAGCTTTATTTATGGCTATGACAAACATGTGACTGAGATATCTAACCCTGATAAAAACCTCCCCATAAGAGTGCAGCTAGGTGCCAACTGAATTCTTCAGACTCAGGAAAAACACCAAATAGATTTCTCTTTCTTTTTCTTACTGTTGATCGCTGAATCATAGTCTTGAATTTCTAAGGGAATTCTATATGCCAGACACCTTTAGCATCTACTTTTTTTTTTGTGGTATGATTACAATGGAATGTAAGTTATCTTCAAAATCATCCACCACGTGACATCAAACTCGACACTGAAAATCCTACTATGCCATCTTCAACAAGAAAGCTACGTAAGGTGAAGTAAAAATAACAGATACAAACCCACTTAAAATGTACCTTTTCTTAGAGAATTTATTGTCTTTTATTCTTTTTTGGGGAGAAGGGGGAAGCTGCATTTATAACATTTTGTATTTTAACAGCTTACGTACTTGTTGATGGTACCATGGTAGACTCATGGTTTACTGCATGTAAATACTTTGCAGACGAGATGCATTTAACCCAACTTTCGTCATGGAAAAGCTACACACCTGCTGTAAGATTCATTTATGATTGGGAAGGGATAGATACCTCCAAACCCCATTTAGTCTAGTTTAGTTTTGATTCTTATTTTAAAATACAACAACTCACCTCTGAAGATTTGAGGCTTTTTTCACTGATTGTACATGTATCCTGATGTAGGATACCGCTGAACTAGAGATTTAGTCCTCAGAAAGATGAGAAATAAAACCCATTCCTTGGGGATTTAGTCAAAACGTTTAAATTTGAATGAACTGGTAGTAGAGCTCAGAATTTTTTTTCTAAAACTTTTCTATTAGACAACATTGAATCAAAAAAAAAATGAAATGTTGGTTATAGTGTTGCAATTCCTTTAGAAAAAAAGTCTGAAAATAATAACTTTGTACAGTTAACACATCAAGTTTTAGCATGCTGGATTAATCAATCCAGTTGTTTGTTATTTATTCATTATCATGCGAGTAAATAAGTAATGATAAGATGTTGTACTGTTAAAGTCAAATTAAACCAGATTGTTTGAGTATCCTTAGAAATCATTTAGAGTATCTAATTTCATGGAGCATTCTGAATTTGGACATTTTGTTCTTATTTGAAATAGAGAATAATTTCAAAACAGTAGAATTTCCCTGAAAATGGACGATTGTGTTTGTTGTGGTTGACTAATTCAGTATCTATTTTCTATGTGCATTAAAGATTTTTTTTCATTTTAGTTTTCTAATAATTCTTCTCTCATTTTATTTCATGAAGGTTCCAAAGTATGACTGTCATAATCCTTCCAACAGATTTTTTCCACCCTATGTTTTCTCTATCTCTGTTGAATTGATAGCATAGTTTCTATCCTTGAAGCTTATTGAAAAGGTGTTCCCCTTGCTAATAAAAGAAAAAACCTTCAATAACCTTTAATAAGTACACTAGATGTCTGCATGTGTTTAAAAAATATCTAAGATTTTGTCATTTGGACCAAAAAATTTACTTTTGTGTAAGTCAAAAATACATTTAGGTTAAACAGGCAGTTATCTGTCTTACAGAAATACTTTCACTGTTTATTTCAAGTCATAAAAGGAACAACAGGCAGATCTTATTAAAAAAAAAAAATCCAAAGCTGTATTCCTTTGGAGAAAAACAAAATTAATTCTGGGAAGATGCTGACTCCTTTTCTCTATAGTGCCAAATCTACATGCCCCATACCTCAACTGGTTGTTTGTATGGCAAAATAAAGTTAGTATATACACATGCATGCTTACTACATATATTGACCTACAAATGTGTTTAAAATTAATTGAAATTGACGTAATGAACAAAAAAAAAACCTAACAAGACACAGTACCTATTTAGCCATTTAAAGTTTATAGATGAATTGTATTGTTAAATAGTTTTCTTTGTCTGAGTTGTTCTCTTTTTTCCAAGCATTCAGCATACATACATTGTTCTTTTGCTGTGACCCATTTACATTCTAAATGAGAGTTTAAACTCTCTAATTTGAATCACCCTTTTCCTACCTATTCCTTTCTTTTTGGTTTTGTATTTAGAGGTTTCTTCCTCTTTTTTCTCGAGTCCTTTTGGTGTTATTTTTTATATATGCAATCATATAGTTCATTTACATAACATTTACTCACTGGCCTGCAAATTCCCTGTTTTATGACAGCTATTCTGTACCTGGTATATTTTGTGATTGTTGGCTATCCATTTGTTCTTTATTATTCTTAAGGCCTGTTTTACCCGGCTGCCAAGACTCCACTCCCTTAATGACAAGTACCTGTCCATTTGAGATTTGCATCATCTCTGTTATCAGCCTATGCTTACACATTAAAGGCTCCTTCTGTCCTCTTGTGCTTGTGCTTTTTGGTGTAGGCCATTAAAATCCCTTGTTTTGCTTCGATGTCCTTAAAACTGTGTTTTCCTGATAAAGAATCTAATGTTTTAATATCACAAACAGGTTACACATCTTTGATTCAGGGGCACTGAACAGTTCGCTCGACATACATAATGATCCAGCAGGAAATGTGCGTGTATCTACAGATACATTTTGATATAACTTTTTGATAACTCCTTGCTATTAATACTTGCCAGTTACAGCAAATACCCTGGCAGACAGTCAAAATCTCTTTACAGAGAGAATCTAGAATCTCCAAGATAGCTAGGAACCCGACTCAAGATGTAGACCCTTCCCCTGTGTAAGGTAAGATGGAGAGAAGAGAGCGATGGTTCGTAGCCTTGGTAGTTCCTTGTTTAAGAATTACCATCCTCAGTAGGTGTGTCAGAGCCCTAGCTGAGATCCTTCCTCTTCCATCAGATTTCATTCCTGTTGAACCTGGGTTATGAATCTGAGTTATGAGCCAATGTGCTTCAGCAATATGGCGATCTGAAGGAGGTATTTATTTCTATACCATTACGGCTTTAGCTCAGACTTTAAGATTTAAAGCCACCTCTTTGCTGAAGCTATGTTAGTTCCATGATAGTACATGTGCAAAAAATCCAGTTAAGGTGTTCAACTGCTTCCAAAAGAGAGCTTGCTCAGAAAATGAGCAGAGTTACCGTGCGGCTTTGCCTTCACCGGACTGGGGAGCCTTGTTCCCAACCTCCTCTGTTGAATGCCTCTTTTGGGCTGCTCAATAACAGAAAAATAGCAATAAACTTAAGGAAGTCTGTTGAAGGGCCACCAGAACGGACGGGCTCTGGAGCGCTTGCCTTGTGAGGAGACCCTGAAGAAGAGGCACCTCTGGGAGGACCTGACAGGATCCCCCGATGCTTACAGGGAGGGTGTTGAAGAGGTGAACCCAGGGTCTTCACAGTGGTGTATGCGTATTTCCAATGTGCCCTGAAGCGGAATGATGTAGTCAGTACAGCACAGCGTGGCAGGCTGGCATTCACAACAAAGTCACTATGTGTAAAGGTGCTTTTGATGGCAATATCAGAAGGATAAGAACATCTTCTGAAATGTCATTTTGAGAATCTCTTATTAAATTTCTTGTCCAAGTATTACTGGAAACACATGCTAAAACATATATGTATGTATAAATATGATTAATGTTCCAAAATCATACTGCTAGTTTTATGCCTCTTCATGCTGATCAGTCACGTATAATTTTCTCCCAAGGACTACTGATTATTTAGATTCCTGAATGATTTTCTTCCTTGCTTTTTTTTTTTTCCTTTTACTTAGTGTCAAAGAATTAGTACTCTGTTCTATTTAGTCAATGAATTAAATTTACATAGGGTTAGGTTTCTTATCTACTACGAAAATGATTTAGACAGAACTGGCTGCTAACATATTAAAACTCAGAAGTTACTAGTCTGGAAAAAGAAATGAGATGCAAAGTATCTCCAGAGGCTCTTAATAATATGCAAATAATATCTACATGGAGTAAAAGAGAGGAAGAGATAGGTGTCACTTAAAACCTCTGTGACGCAAAATCTGGCAAGCACCAAATGTTCAGCCAGGTGCCAGAAAACGATTGACAATTTTAAGTGCAAGCTTTATGACCTTGACAAAAGATAAAACAACAAAGAAAAAGCAAAAACAACATCACAGTCTCATGCTTCTCTTGTGCCATCAAGAAAGAAGAAAAGAAACATCATCTGGAAAATTCAGACCTTTCAACTTCTATGTTTATTGTGGACTACTTCCTACAAATGCTTCTGAAGACACATTTTATCGCCACATTATCGTATATTGTAAGGGGAAAATTATAATTAGCTACTTAACATCTTTGGCAGATGTGTATGAGAACATTTTAAATGACTATATAAAATTTTCAGCATTAAAACCATATTCTGTCTCAAATATAATTTGTTTCATTTTTCTGTTTAATGAAGTGTAAAACAGTGATAAATGGTAGAATTCTTTGTAAAGAGTGTTCATATTATTTGTATAATGCAGTTGGTGAACTAACTGTGTTTCAAAAAGCAAATGAGTTGATGGGATGGAAATGTAATTTGCAGCTTAAAGATCAAAAAGCAAAGCAATAACATGGCACCACTGATACTTAATTAAATTAGCGTGCATTTCACTTAAAGAGGCAGCTTCAGTGCTTCAGCATCAGTAATCCTCTTAGCAAGCCCAGTACGGTGGATATGTACTGACTGAGGCACCTAAAAAATGGAGATGGCAAGCTCATCTCCACAGGGAATTACTGGTGCACACACAGAGTTCCATTGCCATTAACGGGGTCTAGGGGTCAAAAGGACAAACACAGGCAAAAAAGGGCAAGGTCAGATAAAGGATTGGGACTTGGCAGCTGCAACTTTATCACTGTTTTAACAGAGATAAATACAGGATATGAGGAAGGAAGCACACTTTCGTTTAGGCTTGGCCCTGTGTTTTTCATGCGGGCTTCAGAAGACAAATTGTGAGGGTGAACCCATGACTAGCATTATAGGAAATAAAATGTGAATGGGTGAAACTGCACAAATTCTAGCTGATTATAACGAACAGTTGTCTCCTCATGTAGTTTCACTTATTATGAAACCAAGATTGTCTCATGCAGCTTACAGATTTCATTAGCACCATACAACAACAACAACAATTTAAGATTTGTTACTTAAAAGGGTCCCCACTTGGTGTTACAAGACAAATGTAATTCAGGAGAAGATAATTTTTCTCTGTGTGCTAGAAACGGGAGTGGAGCTACAGAAAAACCCTAGCATGAAGTGCAAATGAGTTAGAAATTGATATTAAAAGGCAGCTGCTCATTGATATGAAGCTTTTTTGACAGCTGAAACAACTGAAAGCTGCTTATTGTAGCCATCAGGGGAAGAGGAGAATGAGCGATGAATATGAAACCAGGAAGGCAAACTGGGTTCCTTGAAAGCTGTTAAGTAAAAGTCATATGTCATGTAGAAGAACATGTAGAGATACTGGGTAAATATTAGTATTCTCTTCTCAGATGAATGAGAATTTTCTTTTTTAATATGAACAACAACAAATTCTTTCAGTTATCCCAAATATCTAATTTAATAAATAAGCTATTCCTAAAAAAAGGAATTATGTTGTTCTCCAAGCATCATGGAAGGTGTATTAGTAAGAATTGTCTAAAACTGAGTAAAAATTCAGGCAAGATGATAGCAGCCTAACTTTATTATGAACAGTGTAATACCTTTCTTAATAAACATTTTTGCTGTAGCTGCACTGTCATGGCTTTTTACT
>VYZV01014764.1:17589-37216 GCA_013401275.1 Pandion haliaetus | reverse complement strand
GTTTGTTTGAGGGGGGGGGGGGGGTGGAGGGTAGGGGGTTTGGGTTTTGTTGTTGGTTTTGTTGTTGTTAATATTGCTTACTTCTATTAGGTACTTATTCTTTAGTATCATAAAATCTATATCAAATATGATTTTAGAACAGAGTATTGATATTCACTCTAATAATTTATAAAAATGCATCAGAAGTTCAAAACATGACAGAGATATAACCATTGAAAACAAAAATGAAAAGTTAGAATGGTTTTTTTATGAATTTAGTTATTCCGTACAAGGCTAATTACTTCCAAATAAGGACAATTCTACGTAACATTTCAGAATTAACGAAGCACCCAAAATAGTAGTATCATTAAAAGCACTTGTCACCACTTGGAAGCAGAGAAACAATAGTTACAATGTTCCATTACTGAAGTTCTACCAGAAAAATATCCTGTAGTTTATTCCCTATTGCATGCCTACATGAGACCCAGCTGATGCTCCAAATGACAAGAAAGAAGCTCTCTAGCCTGGAATGCTAGTAGTTAATTAAACATTTTTGACAGCACCTCAAAGATAAGTGGAGTTATGTAGTAGCAAAAATTTTTCACTGAGTCCCTAAGAACGGTAGCTTTCCTCTTCATTTCTTGCATGGTCTCTAATCTTGGTTTCAGAGAGACAGATACACTGAAACAACCCCTGTCAGCAGCTGAGCACAGTAAGGAGTTTTAGTTTCCCGACAAAACTTTCAAGGACATCAGCTTTCACTTTCCGGGGTGTAAAAGTTGTGATAAAAGGCAGTGAATGGCTAACACTTTTTGCTAAAATACCTTTATTCCCTCGGAGTCTGAAATGACAACTGTACAAATGGGGTTACAGCAACCTTATATATATTTTAGAGGTGGTCATCTTTCTCTAGCACTTAACTCGGAAGAAATGAGCTGTGATTCATAACTTTATTGACTATAATAGAAATGTGACTATTGAAGCTACTATGGAAGGATGGCTTATAGTCAAGGCATGAGACTAATAAAGAAGCAATGTGTTACAACAAATCAGCAACATTTTTTACTGTTTTTTGTTAGAAAGCTTTTATCCACAGGTAGCTAACTTCATCTCATTATGCTTTGTGAGAAACTTTAGAGTCAGGTAAGAAAAATACACCTTTTTTTTTTATTAGTCAGATGTCTCTTAGACTGCCACTTTTTCTAGAATCTCTCTCCTTGTATTTCTGTAGCACTTAGTACAATATAGCCATGGCATTGCTGGGTTCCTTAGATACTGTTGTGATAATGAAAGTCTGTCTCTAGACTTAGACATGAAGTCGATAATATGTTCTCCAAAGGCTACAATCTCTGAATCTTGTTTCTCTTTTGTTTTGGTATTTTTTTGCATTTTAAATTTTTTTTTACTTTTTAAAATTCTGTATTTTTAATTGCCATATCAAAAGTGCATAATTCTAATATTAAATCTGAGAATTAATCCACTGAAGAGGCAGACCTGCTGAAATGAATGAGAATATTCAATATTCAGTGGATAAAGCTGCCAGAGCCTTCATTAAAAAGGAATAGTACTGTTAAGAGCAATGGAAATTTACCCATAACTATCAGTTGTAGCAGGTGTTAAAAATAACACTCTTTCGATGGTAGTTGTAAAAGTCATATAGTTGTTGCCACAGCTAATACTACTAAAAGCGACAACCAAAAAAAATATTAACAAAAGAGAAATGAAAGCAATGATGTCATGAATGGTGCACGCTGGCTCACATGATGGCAAATTTATCTGCACAGGCATAGAGAAGAGTGAATCTCACAAAGTCACCTGTCAAACCCAGTTTCATTTACTCTTGCCTAACGTTCAGGTTTGATTCAGACAGTCTGCATTTAAAGTCAAGTGTCTGGGTTAAACTGCACAGTGGACTGGAAATAGGCTGGTTCCCTCTCAGCATACAAATAAATGGATTTCCTACAGTGACATGCGGGAAGGACGCTAGGGATGGACAGACCGGTTTGGTTTTGGATGCCAGCCTGAGCAAGAGCCCAGAAAGAACATATAACAGGTATAGCAGCCTCTCAATCATTCAGCTTAGTTCTTTAAAAAAGAACAGGCATAATATTTTTTTAAGAGAGGCAAACTAAAGGACATTGGCGAAAAGAAGTTACAATTTCCAAAGAGCTCGTATCCATTTCCCTCAGTCTGATATCAGCCCTAATGCTGCCCTGGGTATAGAAGGTTCCTATTGTGAGCAGGAGGTAAGCTTAAACATTACAGTCCCTCTAGCCTGAAAATTTAGGAGTGCAAGAATTACATTCGTTTGGAGGCCAATCAACTCTTAAATAGTGAATTGCAAATATTATACTAGTGACAATATTCTGCTAAAGTTCATAAAAAATCCCAAAGCTCGAATATATTTGCAGTAACTAGTGGAGCAGTCCCAAGAAACAAATGTCTACAAATTTCTATCTGTTCACAGAGATAGAATAAAGGGCTACATTCAGCAAATACATCTTGTGATGAATACTTCAATCAGCTAGGAATTATAATGCAGCTTCAAATGTCTCATAATCTTTCCTACAGGCTTCTCTCTCAAGAAGATGTGGGCTCTCACATGATCCTGAGATTCCTAAGACCAGGCTGGTTTATTTAGTACGTGCCCCTGAATGTAACTGAGTAATTACACAACCATATGCACAAAAGGCAGTCCAAAACACACAAAGAACCTTACAAAACTAAGAGGGTTTGGAAAGTGTATTGGGTTTGTGTGGCAAAGTTGGGGNAACAGATGTAAGAAGGGGGAAAAAACCCCTGGACAACAGAAACTGCAGCTGGAGAGCGGGGTGAGAACACGGGAGAGCAACAGCCCTGCAGACCCCCAGGTCAGTGCAGAAGGAGGGGGAGGAGGTGCTCCAGGCGCCGGAGCAGAGATTCCCCTGCAGCCCCTGGGGAAGACCACGGTGAGGCAGGCTGTCCCCCTGCAGCCCAGGGAGGTCCACGGTGGAGCAGATATCCACCTGCAGCCCGGGGAGGACCCCACGCCGGAGCAGGGGGATGCCCGAAGGAGGCTGGGAGCCCGTGGGAAGCCCGCGCTGGAGCAGGCTCCTGGCAGGACCTGTGGCCCCATGTATCTCGACCCAGGAGCCTTTTGTTCTATTTTCTGTCCCCTGTGCAGCTGAGGAGGGGAGTGATAGAACAGCTTTGGTGGGGACCTGGTGCTTAGCCAGGGTCAATCCGCCACAGAAAGATATGGAGGTATTGCAGGAAGTAGAGTATAAACATGATAATCAAATCCAATCTACCACTGCAATTCAAATTTACCTGACTTCTATTAGACACCAGAGTCTCTATAATGAAGAATTTGTGTACCTTTGAGGACCTTTGAGGGAAGATTAAATAAAAAAAAAAATATAGCTATTCAAACCAGTACTCCAAAAATTACCTTCAAAAACTGAATGTAACTGGAAAGTTCATTTAAAGTCATACAAGGTACCAAAATCTCAGGTATCGTGAGCACACAAAAAAATATACTTACACAACATAGTCCATTTAAAAAGGCTTTTTTAACTGACCCGAAACTGTAGATTGTTAGAGAGCAACATCTCATCTCTTTTATCCCTTAGGCAAAAAAGAAATAGTATAATAATAATTAACATTCCTTTAAAGTAGATTTGGTGAGTGAATAAAGTCCTGTTTTCAGTACCTTATATAACTTCCAGTGGCTGTCAGCGTGTGTGAAGCTGTTATTACTTCATTACCTTACTGGCTTGACGTATGCGTTTACTGTGAACAGACACAAAGCAGAAAGGAAGGCACATGTAAGGAGCAAGATTCACTTTTAATCATATTTCATGGAGAGAATCATTATCCCTCTATGCGATAACACTAAGTTGCTTTGTGATACTTCAAAACAACGGCTCTTGCATTGTTTTGAGTTACTTTAAGTGTTGAGAATCTCCTTGCACTAAATATCATAAAGTATTCTATTCCAGCTGTGTGAAAGAGAGTGCAGATATTTATACATACAGGTTGCTTGAATGTTGCTTCAAAAATTTTGGTAGACCTCACCCCAACACCTTGTCTCTATGTTTCTATTAATTTTTAGGATTTATTTTTCCAAAAAATATTAGCAGCATTGAGAAATCTAAGGCTTCTTTTTCAAAGAGATCTCTTTTGGTTATTTTCCACTGTGACGTGTTAATTTAGGGTGAAATTCACCTAATCTAATTTTCCCTGGTAAAATTAGACATCTGATGTGATTTAGACCTTTGGGATTAGAGGACTAGTTACTGCTCTAGAACCCACAGACCAGTCTTCAGGGTCTCTCCCTAACAAATGGTTACAGAAAAGCACCTGCAGAGAGAGATTTATTCTCCCTGTCTCAGACCCTGATGCAGATAAAGTGAATCATCACTGCAGGTGTCTGTTTCTCTTCAAACTGGGAAGGAGAGGAGACACCTAACTGTGGTCTGACATTTAACTGTTAGATGGCCGGAGGTACACGAAGTACCACCCTCATGGTGGGTCCCGTTAATGAAGTCACTGCTAAATGGCTTTTCTCCAGATGAATGTGCTCTAGATTTGTTGTTGGTGGTGGTTGGTTGTAGTTTCTTCCTTTTTTCTGCATATGAAATGAAGATTCAAATGCAGCCGTGCTGGAGACAAAGGACAACAGTGCTCTGGAAAGCTATTTTTTCCGTATACATACTATTCCCTGATAAAAATCTACATGGGACTGGATAATGAAAACCAATGGAGCAAAAGAGGGGAGATTTTAGGAAACCCTCTTCTCTATTTTTTCCCCCTTCATTGTTGCTTTGATGAGGTGATCCTTCCCAGGGACCACCTCTCTATGTAGGCACTGTAGGAGCAACTCTTGCTCACATTGTTTGAAGTGATAGATATTCAAGCTGGCAATTTTATTTGCTAGCAAAGAATTATGTAAGTGGGTGTCACAGACCTTATGCCCATTACAAAAATTGTATTTGACAACAGCATGAAACATGACCTCTTCCAGGAGAGGCTTCATATGACTTCTACGTACATTTTTCCTTCTTTCTCTAGTTTATTATTAACTTGATGTTACATTTTTTTAGAATGTAAACATCCATTTAGATATATCAGAGTGTAAATATAAGTGAATATTATTTCTTACTTTAACGACCTGTTATTGTTTGCTTGACTCACTACATTTATGTCACTTATTATAAAATCAAATTTTAAGTAAAATACTTACAAGATGTTAATAATGCATATCTCCTTATTGAAAGAGACAATCATTTATGTCCACAGTAGGTACCTAAAGTTTAAGCACTATTATGTCAAGTTAATTCAATGTCAGCAGTGTATTTTCACATATTCAGAATTTCTATTACCTTTGTTTCACTCTACATTTTAAATTACTTGAAAAAGGATTGCAAACAATCACAAACATGGGAGTTGTAATATACTTTGAAATGAGAGCGTGCAGAAAAGAATCCACCAGGAAATGCAACAAGTTACTAATCATGCTCTAAGTGACTGTGGAATTTTAATTTTGCTCCTATTTGATAATCCTAGTTTAAAACAAAAGAAGGTGAAAACTGAACTACTTCCAGAGTTTAAAAAAGAAAAAATGTATGCAAGCAAAAATATACGGCAGCTCCAATTAACTGTACAGTTAAATTGCTGAAGTCTGAATGATTCATTGGAAGTAAGAACATACTGAAATGATTACTGGATTTTACTCCTATCAACAACCTGGGTTCCCAACCAGGACCTTGGACTGCAAAAAAATTATGGTAGGGACATATGGTAGGGACATTATATCTTACATGGTAAAAAAGGAAACTTGATTTCAAAATAATGTCTGTCTATGTTTGGGAAACCTGTATGTAAGGACAATGGTGAGGACATAGAGATGAAATAACATTCAAGGAAGCTAGTCCAGCTGATTTGGAGGTCACAGCTGCATAAGAAATATATATGGCTATATAGTATATCTGTTCCCACGACTGTGATCTGCAGCATGTGGTCACAATATATTTATTTATGTTTGGAAGAGTTTCATTAAATAAATTGTCTTGTCTTTGTTGAAGATCTTTATTTATTCCCCTATAATTCTAGATCTTTGCACAAGTTTTCTGAGAAAGAGAGATATTAGCATACCCCTTAGGCCATTTCACTTACTAAATCCTCGAATTCTGCTTAAAGCAAATAAGCAGACAAACCTCCCCCCCCAAAAAAAAAAACGAAAAGAAAACAGTCTCCATATATTTGAAGAAGATTTTAGATAATGTTTAGAAAATGTTCTACTGTACTTTTACGCAGTGGATATTGAGGCCTAGATTCACCATGCTAGCTCTAGGTCCTTAGCTTAGCCACCAAAGTGCAGATCTCACTCGGTTGGTGCTTCTTCACAACCAGAGGCAGAGAAGACTAACTCCTGAGGAAGATCTGAAATGAGTTGGACAACTCCCTGGAGCCAACAGAGAGGCACCCGCTCCCATCTCCTCTCAGCGTCTTCTTTGCCAGCTTCTCACAAATATCGCGTCAGTGCTGCAAGCTGCATTACTCTCTCTTTTTTCAGAGGTTTGAGAGGACTTCTGCTGAGACAAAACTCCTAGCTTAAGCAAGAATGAAGTATGAGAAATCTGTCTCATACATTCCAATAAATCCGATAAACATATCTCCAGTACCTGAGTCCCTTAGTCCTTTCCCTGGTTTTTTGCATCTTGCTTCCTGTAAATTCTGACACTAACAATCAGAAACATCAGGAATAATTGGTTATGGCTTGTTTAGATTTCACATTCAGTTTACCGTATTTTAGTTGCCATTCAATCCCAAGGAACAAAGCATGGCTGGTTTTTCGTTTGGTTACCACCTAACTACTGAATCTTCCTAAAAGTTCTAATAATGACCTATCTTTAATTATACAAAACATTTGATTTTCAAAGAGTTTTCATATTAAAATTAGTCACACCTTGTTATTATTTTAGAAAGGGTTTAGTGGTTAATTATAAAAGTATCTCTGCATCTGCAAAATGCATGCATACGTATTTGTCTTGCACATATGCTGAAAAATCAGATTAAAATATGCATGCTATTAAATATGTATGTTATCAATAAACAAATGTGTGTTTATTTATGTACACTGAAAAAATGTAATAATAAACAACTAGAATTTTGAGTGAGAAAACATAGTTCTATAGCCCCGTTTCCTGGCGAAATGTGTCAATATTTATGATCTCACAAAATCAAATGGTCATCGTCAGCTAGACTCAGAACGATCAAAATCTAGAGGCGGGATAATATGCCCTGAAGCTAAACTCTGAACAAGAAACGTGTGGCAATGTGCCAATATTTTTCCTACAATTTTGCTATAAATCTGAAGCAAATAGTATCTAGACGGCTCCGTTACAGCATTATTTTTTGCTTGTTAAAGCAGCAGCTGGTAGTTCCTGGTTTGTGTTAGATCCTCCAGTAGGAGGAAGACACTTTCTCCAGTGACTGGATTACCCAGTCTCCAAAGGCCGCTCTCACCATTTCTTGTCCCTGTGGATTTATCATCTGCGAAAGTGCTTGGAGGGCCCGTAATTATGCCAATCCTCACTCGACATTTTAGAACCTTTTGCCACTATCTTAAGCTATCCTAAATTGCAGCGTCATACTGCATCATCAAAATACTGTTAGACAGCTATCAAGTAGCACCATGAGGATTAGAGATGTGTAAAATCCAGCTACAAATGACTATTACAGCTCTTCCATCTCGGGCTTTTGATCATAGACAGGAAAGCAGATCTATTGGATCTGGGTGATAAAATCTCAAATTAAGACCTCAGGTTTTCCTTTCGTTTTAGTTTTCTTGCTGTTCATAATCCAGGGTATCATTTTACTACTTAGAAACACATAAACATTCCAATCGATCAATTCATTTATTTTACATGTTTAGTGGAATGCTTCACTTCAGCGTTCAATATAAACAGTCCCACAGATATAATCTTAATTCCATATAGAGAAACAGTATTTGTGTATTTTGCCATGACTTTTTACCACTGTATATAATACACGCTCTACTATAAATATGAGCAAACACCTATAGGCATAAATTCTGATCTTTATGTATGTACCTTAGCAGTAGCAAGCTTAAGACAGACATGTCAAAAGTATTAAGAATGATGCGTTCAGGGTTCTCCATCTGTGTACCTATATACAGGTGTACCATTTCACTAGAAGTCACTTGTGTGGGTATATAAATCCCAAACACTCAAAATCATTGTAGGTGTCAAGTTTCAGCAGCAAAACCTGAAGAGAATGGAACTATTATTATATTCTAACTCCTGAAACTGTCAGTTAAGAAAAGCTGTTTTAGAGTTGCTTGAGACATGAACAACTGAGAAAGCTTAACTTTCAAAGTTCCCTTTTCAATTCCCCTCACAAGGGAAACACAAATGCTGATCAGAAATATTTTTAGACTTTTTTAGTGTAGAAAATAAATTTTATAAAACCAAATCAGTATTTAAATTGAAACAGCATAAATTCCTGCACCTTTTGCATAACTGGTTCTGGTAAATGAAATACTTTGACAATTCCTGCTATGTGTTTTCGCTAAAAATGAGGAAGAACAATGCCCAAATGCTAAGACAAATGAAAAATATTGAGAACATCAGTTAAAGAAAAAAATAATCCAAATTTAATTCTGTTGAAAGCATTTCAAACAGCTGCACTACTGGTTTTTTACCCTATACAGGATGGACCGTATGCTCAAAGTTATCCAGCTCACAGGTGAGGCAATAAAAGTCTTCCTGACTTCGATGAGAGCTGGATCAGAGCGAACGTGAAGAGCTATTGACACAGTTCTAGGACTCTGGCAATCCAGCAGAACAAAAACAATGCACAAAATATGACTCCATACAGCGCAAAGGAGGTAAGATCAGCCATATCCTCTTCACAGCATGTCAAGTTAGGTAAACTCAAGATCTCAACTCTTACATACTTTTTTTTTTAACTTTTCCTGTCCAGAAATGAAGTGAAGGTGAAGTTTCTGGGACCTTTGGGATAATATACTTGAAACAACTTCATTTTTTCTGCCCTTCTCTAACATAAATAACAAGTATCAGATACACTCTGTAATGAACATAAAGAAATGCTGGAGAGAAGAACCAGAAAACTTGTCTTTTATATGTGTTAGTTCAGCCTAGTCTTCCTGCTTTGTCACCGTCTTTAATTTCCCCTCTAGCTCTATAAAAACTTCTAGCTGTCTCTTAAATTCATTTATAGTATGTGCTTCAGTGGGCTTACCTGACAACTTATTCCTCATGTTTATTACTTTTAGAATGAAATAGTTGTGCTGGAATACTGCTGCTGTTTCCACTTAAAGGGATATTGTCTACTTATCAGGTTTTGTTTTGGTTTAAATTGACTAATTTTTAAAAATAAACTTTTTCACTGACATAGCCCTCTTTAAACCTTATACCCAGATCTCGATATCTATAATTGTATCTCTGCTCCACCAGTGAGGTATGGTACAGTCTTATGGACAGGTTAGAAAGACTCAGCTGCCTCTCCTGAGTCAGTGCAGTAGGTGCTGTTACAGCAATAAAATCTNCCCCCGTAACTGTACGTCATCTTTCCAAAGAGCACCTCACAGAGACGACTGCACGTTTGCCACGACGCTGGGAGTGTGACTACACGTCAGGTCGTCCAGTCACCTAATCATCTAAAAGGAACTCACTGACATACTAACCCCGCACATCTGATTGAGTCACTCTTCTCTAAAATAATAACAGTGATTGTTTTTTCTAAAATAATCCATAAGCAGGGCTTAAAATGGTCACAGGCTGTGGCAAAACAGCATAAGGAAGGATTGCTTAGAAATTTCTATAAAAGCTTCTACCCAAGTTTTTTCTTTAAGTATCTTTAACTTTGAGAAGACAGGAACTTATTTGGTAGCTTATTTATTCATGTTGAAAACGCTGATGAAAAAACCTTCTTGGTTGAAGGCCAGGTGGGAACACTGTCATGCTGGCAAAAAGGTGGTCTCCATTAGGTGCATTTTGAAACGATGAAACCCCATGTGTATGTTTTTACAATGCTGACAGGAAACTGGGGAAGCACATAGCAAAACTATATTTTTTTAAAAACTATTTTTAATGAGTTGAAAAGAAATGGAAGATCTCCAGTGCAACTTCTTCATCAAAATCTGTCATAGGGAACAGCCAATTGCTTGAGATGCAACCAGCTGACATAAGAGAAAGACGTAAAAGGGACTCATTGGACAATAATTTAGTAAAAAATATTCCTTCTAGGTTCTCAAGGATAACTGATATGACTAATTAGAGCACTAATTTTAGGCTTGTTTCAGAGGCCTGCATCATAAATGGACATCTGCTCTTAGTAGAGGGCATCATACTGATGCTCTTTAATGCTGTCTGGTTCTTGAGGAAGAATGTGATGATGAGCCTCACACTTCCACGGTTTCTTACTGCTCCGCGTTTTCATTTACTGCATGTAAGGTAATGACATGGAGATAGCTCAACCTTGTTAAAATAAATTGGTTTCTCCTTTAAAGAGTGGTTTGTGTCTGGTGTTCTAGCCATGTGCATGAGCTTAGCTTTCTGGCATAGCTTCCAAATTCCTTCTTTTTGCAGATAATACTTTCAAAGCCCAACTCAGGTCATCACATCAAAGAGGAACTGAACTGGTGGACAGATATGCTGCTGCTGATACAGATAGACTACAACACTCAAAAGACTGGGAGGAGATATTAAATGCTTCCTACTATGCCCCCTCATTCTTCCCTTTTCAAGCTAGAGCTGATATGCATGGTGAGAAAAAGGCAATTTATTCTTATTCAGGCCTTGTTCTTCTGCACAAGCCATGGCACCTTCAGGTGAAATTTGTTTCCACACTTTCAGAAAGACAAATACCAGTAACTTGCTGAAGTAGCTCTGCATGAGAATAGCTTCCAAACCACCACCATTTGAACGTCTCGAGTTCAGCAGGATTATATGAACCTTTCAGAATGGACATCAAAATAAGGCAAACCAAAGTAAACCTCACAAGATAATAAAAAAGATGTACTGTCCTAAAATGAACAATGTCTTATTTTATTAAGTAGCAAAACAGACTTTACAGAACAGTACTATGAAATGTCACTGATTTTTTTTCTCACCTATATAAGCTTTACATGCTAATCAAATGAGGGTTTTTTTGAGCTAGCAAGGCTCCTGGTTTATTAAGATACTTTACATGTATGCATAGGTGCAGTAATCAAGCGGTGATGATGTTAACCTATTAAGAATGAAGGGTAAAGGAAAGAGAACAGACCTATTGTATAACATGAAAAAACGTCCATATTAATGTTTATAATCTGCATACTTTATAGAAAGAGAGAGAAGCTCTTCTTTTCCAAAAGGACACTGTATTTACATGTTCTTCATCTCCCTGAAGCAGCTATTCCTCTTCACCGACTTTATCTCTTCTTTCAGTCCAAAGTAGCTGGGATGAACACAGTGAATATACCCACTACATCTCCCGCACAAAATCCTTCCTGGTTGCTACAAAGAACTAACAGCTTTCTACAGGAACTAGCTTTGAAGTTTATTCTGTGGTATATAAATTCAAGAAGTAAAAATTTCAACAAAAAATACAATTTATCACTTTGCAAGTTTATTATTGATTTAAAGAATAACGTTTTTTTCAATGCAACAGTTTTATCTGTCAATTCTTGACCTACTACTGCAAAATTCTAGAGCTCCTATTTTCTCACTATATTTATATGATTCCAACCTTTCTGAATGATGAGAAAACACTTTCTGTTTATGCTTAGACAACTGTGAGAACAGTCTTTCACCACTGGTGAATGCATCTTTCAAAACTATACCTTCTGGGGGAAGTATGAAGAAGTAAATTTCTCAAATTATTAAACGAGATTTATCCATTCATCCCAGCTAATGAGCTTCTGGGCTAGTTCTTAAATTTGGCTGACATTAGCCTGCAGAAGGAGCCATGTTTCCATCTACTGATTAGGGTTAAGCATGTTATAATCTTAAAATGGATGTCCTCAGGCACCATCTCTACGGTATGGGTTTCATCATCTTTTAGATGTTGTTGCCATGGAAAACTTTTATATTGCTCTAAGGACTCTTTCACATATTCTTATGCTGTGTGTCATCCTGTCTTTGAACATATGGAGGGGAAACAGCACTCCCTTGGCTAAATATGAAATCTATCCAAATCTGAATATCTAGTATGAACCTCGAATGTACAGTTGTCACACAATAATAGGATCTTTTGCTTTGGAATAAATGGGTTTGGTAAGAAAGCAAGTATTACTGCTGGACCTCAGGGTGGAATATTTTTCATATGACCATTCCATATGTGTTATTACCTGATGAAACGTGTGATGCTGGATCTCTTTATTTTACATTTCTGTGTGTTAGACATGTATACGGCTTTTTTATGTGTTCACAAGACCCTTTTGATTTCCTGCCTTCAGGATATCCGTATCATACATTTATGGTTGGGGTTTTTTTGTTGTTTGGGGTTGTTGGTGCATTTTTTGTTTCCTTATTTGGTTTTTTAATAGCTCAAGTACCTCATGAATTGGTAATGTCATAAAATAAGGAGGTCCAGTTAGGCTGTAACAAAAATTAACCTTCATTACTTTTTCCTTCTCTGATACTTTTTTCTGGAGCAAAAGGAAACATTAATGGTTTATTTAAGTCTGTTATGATGGCTTTTTACCATTTGCACAGCCTTCTGAGGCAATTGTTGTCTAAAAAGAATTATGTGAACAACTGTGAAATTTTTTTTAAATTTAACTGTCAATATAAAAGAGCATTTTGCCCCAGAATCAACAGCACTATATCCAGTAAAAATAATCTTTCCTCACTGAGTTTTCCTTAATGTTTGAAGGACCTATAAAAGAGAAATACAGCATCGTTCTATTTCAGCTTATGAATCTATCAAGAGAACATAGCTGTGATGAGCAACATACTTTCAATCATAAATACTACGTGATTCCTCTTTTGAATCATCTTTATTCTCAATTGTTGTACCAGCATCAGTGCTGACATTAGTGATGTGCTGTGCTATTAGGACCCAATTCAGCGAAGTACTTGAGAAGTGCTCTGTTTTAAGCTGGGGAGTAGGTCAGTCAAGTTACTTGTATCTTTAGAATTTAAATACAGTGAAGTGCTTTCATGAATTCCCATTCAAAAGAAAGAGTTAGGATCAAAGGTCTCTTCACATCCTTCATGATCACCACCTGCATAGGTGGAACATTTGTAGCTGATTGGCAAACTCTTTTTCCCACCCCCCTGCAAGACTGCAGATATAAAGAAATACAGTTTGAAAAATGGGATTTTTTTCACGTTGCAGTTTCAGAAGATGTCTACTTTGGCAACCAAAACATGCAAGATGATCTCATCTGAAACAGCAATTCAGAAGGAAATTCAGAACGCTTCCTGGAATATTTAAATAAGTAAGACTTGATTGTCTTCTCTATAATATTGGCTTCTAAGAGCAATATATGCAGAGAAGACAGAACTGAGAAGCTGAGGCAACAGAAAAAAAAATCTTGCATTTTGGTTTTTTGTTATCTTTTAAGGTTGATGCCTTATCAACATTTCTGTACTAATATGTTCTCCATATAAATAAATGAACATTCAAAAAGGGCTAAGAAGCTTTTACAAGATTAGTTTTGACCCTGACAGTTTCTAACAATGCAGCCACCTCTCATTCAGGAAATTGCAGCTACCACAGGACTTGAGCATCCAATCATTCTGGGAATTATCTTTTCAGATAAATAAAGAAACATACTGGTGGGGCATTACTATGATCCTTACAACCACAACCAAACTGTTCATACTTGATGAATAATGGAAGAAAATTAATCTCCAGTCACAATGCAGGTATTATTAAAAAAGATAAAACCAAAATTAATTTTACCAGTGGGATGGATTCTGATGTTTCTACAATTTCAGATCTGAAATTCCCATAGCAAAATAGAACTTTATTGTTCCACCCATCATTTAAAGGCAGGATGACAAGACACCTTGTACATTGATTGCATTTCCCAATCCACTCATCAACTGACATGTTGCCACAACGTGAGGAAGGATGCATTGCAGTTAAGTTGTGAGCTTCTGATATCACTCACCTCTTTGCTGGTCTTTATTAGTTAACTATACTGCAGTGAATCTCAGGAGCAAGGGAACAAATGTCAAACATTATTTTCAACCCTGCTGTTTGCAATATGTCTTTCTCAAAAAAAAAAAAAAAAAAAGGCAAAAAATAAACTTGCTATGGTATTGTTAGATGGAAGGTTTTGGAAATCAATCATCTGAAGCCTATAGTCGTTCCAAAATGATAGAATACTGCTATATCATTGATCAGTCAATAATGAGCTGTAAACATTTCTAGTTAAGTACTTGTATCAAGTTCACTTACTAATCTGTAAATCAACACAAAACACAGAGTTCAGTGTGTGAAACACTACACTGAAAGGTAAACTGCCAATAAAAGGGAAAATACTGAACCAATTTCAACCAGTTACACAATTTCAGGGGACAAGTCTTCATATGATAATTATGACTTACACCATTCCAAAGGATGCTTAATTTACTTATAAGAGTACAAATCTTCTAACTTTAATTTGAGGGAAATACAGTTTTAATTTTATTTTTAATTTCTTTTTCATGAGGACGGAGAGAGGAGATTTAGTCCGCACAGATTTCCTACAGAAATCCAAAGAGAGGAGCAATCGTAATCTTTCTATCAGAACAGGTTACCTTTAGTTAATTAAACTTGAAACTCAATATATGCAGAAACACAGTTGGACTAGATAATTGTTGTAGGTACCTTCCAACTGGAACTGTTCTATCCTAGAAAGAAAAAGTTCCTGAAAAGGCCATGTCAGGAAAATATCGCCAGTAAGTTAACTGTTTAAAAAAAAGAATTTCAGGCTAATTTTTATTATAAATAAATTAAAAAAATCTTTCATTTCTTCTTGTGTATGAACAACAGCTTGCATTTTCTTTTTTCCTTATTTGCCATAGAGTTAAGGGTGATTTCAACTTGACAATAAAGCATTTCCCATCTCTAGGTATACCAGATCTGCAGAATTAAAAGCTGGGCCTCTTCAGTGGGGGAATGTATCTCAACAGCATAATTGTGTGCTCCAACAGATGTTGTGCAAACTATCTTGAAAGACGATATAAAGGAGAATAGAGATTATTTTGCAGCAGCTGCGGGTAAACAAAGAACTTCTGCAGCATGCAGCAAGAGAGAAAGGAGCACATCGGCATCTGAGAGATCCTCAGAAGATTTGTTATAGGGCTAAGGCTAAATTAATAACAAGAAAAATCAAGCTACACGCATTGAAAAACCCAGTCTGATGTGTATTTTTTCCTTATTATAAACTATAGCTTTAAAATTGACTTAACAAAGAAGTTTCATCATTCAGTCAGCCATATAATGCCCATAAACTTTGCTACAAGATGAATGTCTATGTTACTAAATTTTCTCCTGTAGCTTGAATAAAGTTTAAGTGCCTGCAGGAAATAATTTTTCAACAATTTATGCTTACACATAACCTATGATATTATAAAGTAAATGAATACATGAATATCTTGATAGCTAGTGTATTCAATCCACTGTAGTTCCCAAATTCAACTCTCCACACAACTATTACACAATTCATTATTCAGACATGGTAACACTGATCAAAAAAGAATCCAGAAAGTTTGCTCTGAATTGAGCAATGATTTCATGCAGATACTGTGTCTCACCTGCTTGTTTTCTTTCCTATGCTGATCAGAACAAAGTCCTAGCATTGTGTTTCTGCAGCTTTTATTGCAGCAGATAGGAAGAGAATTTGTATTTTTTTAGCTTTACTCAGATGGTTTTAGGGAAGTGTTAAATCTCATGAAATTCATTTTAATCAGAATTTAACTTAGAATTCTTTTATTTTATAAATTATTAATGTGCATAAGTTTCCTTATACAACAATGAATTTAATCATAGTCTTATTGATTGCATGTTATTATTTTCTTTTTGCACAAGTTTCAGTGCAGATTTTTCACACTTTTTCTATGAGCTGGTTTATATTATACCTATATTTGCAGAAAAATACACACCATGTATAAATCTGAAGGGGTTAAAAAAAAAAAAAAAAGACCAAAATGGTGAAAAAAAGAAGAAAAAAAAAGGTTGAGGTTAGAAATAGCCTATCTGCTACCTGCTTTTCATGAGTCTCTTCTTTCACACTTCACAATTTCAGTAGGAAAGGAAGAAAATATATTAATGAAAAATCACTTCTTTGTTTGATCTGCGTGTGGAAGAAAAGTTCTCATACCATGTCATGCTGAAGATGGCTGAGAATTTAACCCTTTAACTTCCAGGAAAAATGTTGGCATAATTTACCGAGTGAGAAACCAATACTTGAGACACAGTTGAGTCTCAGCACTTCACCCCTTTAAGGTCAAAGGAAATTAAATTAATGCTAGTGCTTTACATTCTGAATCCCACGCAGCCACTAGCCACTAGCTGCTGCTCTATGATGGAGGTGTGATGTCACAGGGCACAGATTTGCTCATTTTTATGGAAGCATAGCACGAATGAGATTTTAGGACTGATGATACATAGATGTAGGTTGGGAAAAAACCCAACCAAACACAAACAGTATTTTTAAAGCTCAATAAAATCCTGACTGGGACTATTGGACACAGTTGCCTATCATGGCAATGTCTGGATGTAGACCTCTATATTAGAAAGTATTTCAGTAGAATACTAGTAAAATTCAGAATGTAGCAACTGAAAGCAACAGTTCAGGCCATGAGTACTAGATTATTTGTACATTTCAGCACATGAAAATGCTAAATGGTGTTAAGTAAAAAAGCAGAAAACTCACTTTTCCATCCACTACCCTTTTCTTGTCTTCTCCCGTTTCAGGTCTATACCATTATCTGCTGTTTTCCATTTAAGAAAAAGCTTGAACAAACTTCCAGTGCACAAATTGAATTACAAAACTATTAGTATAAATATTTATAATTGATTCTCAAATATAAAACTGTTCCTACTTCAGATATATCTGGTATCACAATAAGCTTTTTCTTAATTTCACAGGAAGGAGCCTCTTTTTACTAAGTGGAAAAGAAAACATCTTGTTAGAATTGGTTTTACATTACCAACGTTAACAGAGCACCAATGAATCCTCTTTTTGAAATCTTCCGGTCAATATATCTTCAAGTCGTTTCTGACTTTGAAACACTTTTAACTTCTTTTTATAGTCAACCTTATCTACCAGACCTGAGTTAGAAAGCAGAGGAGGACAGGAACAGATGTGATTTCCTGATCCAAGGTTTCCCTGATTCCACTTAATGTTTCTTTAGGGAAAATGAAGGTAGATGGGTCTACTGGGTACGGGTGCCCAGGCGCTGGTAGCGGGGGTCTGCAGGGATGACCTCTGTGAGGAGCGGCTGGGGCTGCCCCGTGCCGGACACAGCCGGTTCCAGCCGGCTCCAACCCACCCACCGCCGGCAACGGCTGAGCCCCTCGGCCAAGATGGTGGCGCCTCTGGGAAAATGGAGTTAAGAAAGGGCAAAAACGTGACGCAGGCGGTGAGGAGTGAGGAAAAAAGGGGGAGAAAGAGCCCTGCGAGCACCGAGGTGAGAGGAGGAGGAGGAGGGAAGGAGGTGCTCCAGGCGCCGGAGCAGAGATCCCCCTGCAGCCCATGGAGAAGACTGTGCTGGAGCAGGTTTTCCTGACAGGAACTGTGGCCGCTGGAGAAGAATTTTTTTCCTGAAGGACTGCAGCCCACGGAGGACCCCAAGCTGGAGCAGGGGAAGAGCGTGAGGAAGGAAGGAGCGGCAGAGAGGAGCTGTTACGGACCGACCTCAACCGCCTTTGCCCACCCCCCTGCGCCACTCTAGCAGGACGAGGCAGAGGAGTTGGGAATGAAGGAGTGAAGTTCAGCCCGGGAAGAAAGGGAGGTGAGGTTTTAGTTTCTCACCATCCTACTCTATTTTCAGTTGGCAACAGATTAAAATAAACTTCCCATAGTCAAGTCTGTTTTGCCCAAGATGGCACTTGCTACGTGATCTCCCTGTCTTTATCTTGACCCATGAGCCTTTCCACCTTATTTTCTCCCCTCCTCCTGTTGAGGAGAGGGAGTGAGAGAGTGGCTGTGTGCAGGTGGGGAAGTCATCCAAGGTCAACTCACCTTGTGAAATGACTTAGCCAGAAAACCAGCATATTTGAGTTTACGAAAACATACACATTTTCATCTCAGAAGTCCTTCCTACAGATCAGTAATATTTCCACTGAAAATAGCCAACAGCTTTTGGTAAGGCATTTATTTTTCTAGGAAAAAAATAATTTGGAAAAACCTGTATTTGTCTCATTTAAATAAAAAAAAATATTTGTTTCTAAGATATTATCCTGACCTCTAGGTACTCCTACGCTGGGTATCCCTCTCACACTCTTCTTTTACTGCACATTGAAAGGACATTTCAGCGAGGACTTCAGCAATGACTCCTTTCTTAATGTGCATGCTGGCAAGAGTTCCTGCTTCTTTTTTAGTGTCATCTGTTGGAGCAACTCTACCTTGCATTGTATTATGAATTTTTAATCAGACCAATGGACAATATCACATGGACTGACTGTAGTTTAGCAAGACTATAGTGCTTGCTAGGGATGTTAAAGCTGAGGGTTCAACACCCCCCCCTTAATATGTTATAACCTCAGGCAAAGAGGGGACTGAAAAAAATTCCAACTACAATATCAAACCAGAAGTAATGATGTCTTAGCGTGTTTTGGCTGACATGCTACTTGTCTGAATCAAGCAGTCAGGAGATTCGAATGTGATGCTTTCACATGTTAAGAAAGAACTTACAGAACCACAGTGTTGCTGGACAAACAGGTGGCCATGATTGCAGGAACTCCATCTTTGTCCATAAAGGCCAAATTTTGGTGAGTCAGCCTGAAAAGAACTGGAAGAAAATGACAATGCCATAAAACACCGATGGGAAATACAGGCAAAAAAGGAACTTGATTTCAGAAGGTAATTAGCTACCTAAAAATGCAGACAAGCCTCCAGTGGCATTTTCATTATGCCATTAGCCTTACTGCTCTTGAAATGAAGGCTAGGAGACCCTGAAAATGCTGCCAGGCACTTATCTGCCCATTTAGGCAACTAAGTATCTCTTATAAGACCAGCCCAGAGGCTGTAATTGTAAAACCAGCATGATCTCTAGTTGCATATCATTAGTAAAAAGACTTTGCACAGTAGTAAATTAAGTCAGAGTTAGGTGTCTTTAGATTTTTTTATCTGTTAATGATAGTGCAGATCACAGATGTACAATATACATGAGAAGAGTACTACACTTCTTAATCAGGCTTCTTGATGGTAAATGCAGCCAACAGTATAGTTACACCAAAATACGTATACATTTCCTTTACAGCCACACCTAAGTTAATCTCTACAATGTCTATTAATCCTTGCTGGAGAACAAAAAGGAGGTGAAAGGAAGTGTTAAAATATACAATCTGTTCATCAATTACTGCAAAATATTTTTATTTCCTGTTAAAATACATTTTTCAATGTGTTGAAATATGTTCCAGTTTTGAATTTAGGAACTTGGTAGTGTAGTTTTAACCACTTTATAATTGAGTAGAA
>VYZV01014763.1:35153-55592 GCA_013401275.1 Pandion haliaetus | reverse complement strand
TTTAAAATACAGATTTCATAATAAACCGAAAGCAGTTCTGCATTTTAATATGTTAATGGAGATAGCATATCAAAGAAACAAAACACCACAACCTTCTCCTTTCAAACTGAGCCTTCCAAAACGAATAAGGGTTTGGAAAAAAGGCAATTTACCCTGGATATTGTCAACTAATGCAAAACTATGTTTGTTTAAGAGGTAAACAAACAGCTCTCATAGCTATAAAACCCCCTTCCAACTGCAAACTGTTAATTAGTGTAATGTGATCTTCTCAAAGGTGAAGACATACTACTACTGTGCAAAGCTTCAGCATAAGAGATGCAAAACGAGATGAAGAGGTCTACTTGCTTATGCCGCTGCTTATCAAAACCTGGTAACAGTAACCATTTTCAAGCAGCTGCTCTTCGAGAAAAAAAAAAAGCTATGGGCAACAGATAAGAAAGGAACTGGTCTTATTCAAAACGAAAACAGACACAAAATACAGAAGTTGGAAAAGGGGTAGAACAGCAAAGGTATCATCATCTCCATTCCACTGGCAGAAGACAGAAAAAAGCCACCTCTCCAAAGTATAAGGGGGATAACAATTAAAATGTGTGATGCCAGACATCTAGATAAACAGAGTTAAAAACAAAACAAGTAACACACAACTTCACAACAATCCAAAAGTTAAAATCCCAAGCTCTTCTCTAAGCTATTTGTGCCCCACTGTTGCCGTCTCCCAAATTCTTGAGAAGTTCAGTTTAGCTTGCATAGTAAGTCTTGAATACAAACACTCCTCTCCCTCCAACAGTACTGGGGACACATCCAAACAGGCGCTCTAAAAACAGCCAAGCCTCTTTTGCATGCTTCTTTTTAAGTACACATGTACCAGTGGCAGTACTTTAAATTCAAAGGTTTGTCTGACAGAGTATGCTGTTTCTGAAAGGCTTAGCACAGATGTCTAAGAAGCAAGCATAAGATGGGAGGTGTGACGGATGCTGTTGGAGTATTTTCTCCAAATCCAGCCACAAGAGATTTAGCAATTCCTACAATTTGCGTGCCCAGAACCATAGGCTGCACCCAAACCCATGTAAATTAAATCCTTATCCCCATGGGATTGTCCAATTTACTTTTGAAACCACTATGGTTTTGTCTTCCAAAGTATCTATTGGCAGTAAGTTCTACAACATACATCTTTACTTTCTTCATCCCTTTCATCACGTGCCTTCTCCAGCTTTATCAGTCCCAATCTAACTTACCCTTTCTTCTTCCAGAAGCCAGCCCAAGCCTGTCATTCTTCTCCATGCCTCTTCTACTAAATCTTGGAACAGGGTCCAAAATGGCACACAATATTCAAGATGAGGATTTATAACGTGGCATATTCAAGCCTTCTCTTTTGTCCTCTACTCCTTTTCCATAATAATTTCTAACAATTTTTTTTTTCTTTTTTTTTTTTTTTTTTTTAAACTAGCACTGAGCAGGTGTTTGCAGAAAAATACCCAAGCAAAACAAACCCAATGCCCTTTTCCTGAGCAGTAACACATAGTCAGGAACCAGTCATTGTCCAGGCACAGTTTTATGTGTTGCAATAGGCATAGCTTTGCATAGAAGTCTGTTTTGTCCCCTCCTCATTGCTTGGCATTCATCTGCGGTGAAAGTAATCTCTCAGTCACAAAATCACTCACTATTTTCAGATAAGTGTGCAGTGCTCACAAGCAGCTCCAGGGACCTTCTGCCTTTCCTGTACCGTCACGCACTAACCACGTCCTCTCCTACACTAAGTGACAAAATGGTTAATAAGAAGCATCCCACTTGAATAAGCAAATGAACACACACCAGCAACAACAATTTCTTAAAGTGTTAACTGCAAAACTAACACTGTAATTGTAACTGATTACAACTCAAGTACTGGAGAGGGAAAAATACGATCTGCAAAACTGACTGGGAAAAAATTAAATTTAAAATTTAAAAAAAAAAAAAAAATCAGTGCTAGAATTAAGTTGTATTTTTTTCCCTAAGTCCTTTCTATACTTTCAGTACTTTATAGTCCCCTGTATATATAATCCACAAGACTTCAATGTCAGTTGTCCACTGCAGGTTGCCTCATGTTCCCTTTTTGCCTGCGAACAGTGGTGTTTTGCTGCATGTTCATGTGTACTAGCAAGCTCTAACTGTATCAACTCTGTTAAGCTTTTCAAGTCTTAATGCTGCACTACATCAAATATTTCATGAGACACCAACCCCAGACAGTGATACCGCAATGCAAACATAATATATAAGTTTCCAGTATTTTTTCCACCTCTGCTTCAGCAATTACACAGAAATTATTTCTTGGAATTGTAGTGTATTAGCACAGACTATAGAAATTCAAAATGGGGTTCTAAAAAAACCCTATATATGTGCCCATTTTTGTCTGAGTATATGTATTTACAGCACTTACATTTTGGAATCAATCAAAAGTCCCAGCTTCCTTTGAAACGTCACTATACATATTTGCAAGAAGAAAAAAAATCTGAATCTATTGTACATTTCACCTAAAATACTGGTTTGCTCTGTGTTTCTGAAAGTATTCAGAAGGTATAGGTCATTTATGAAAGATACACTTTAGTTAAATCCTTCCAGAATACGGTGTTACATCGATGCAGCGCACAAAACAACAGTGCAACCAATGACAGGCTGCACATATCCCAGCATCAGAACAGGCATCCCCAAAGATGCCTGGGAGGAGAGGGGTGGGGAAAGGGCAATACTTCTTCAAATTATGGGCTGCTGATCACTGTGACACCCTGCCGCTGATGTTGAAACCTCCTCAAAACTCTTACTGTTGGGAAGGAGCGTGTGTGTGCTGTAACTTTATCTTTTCTAATAGTGTTAGCCACCCCTTGATTCTGTTTCAAGGAAATAGTTACACAGGGAACCATTAGATGTTCTTCAGCCACCCTTCATTGTTTTTGGAGTTATGTCACTCTTCTGTACACAAAGAATGTGGGTTTTAAGCACAGATTAACTAGCAAATTATTGCAGGAGTACTCCATGAAACATCAGCAACAGGTAACTACAGTTCAGCAGTAAACCATCCTGCAGTGGCTGGCAGGGTCGATTGACAATGTCTATCTTCAATTCCTAAAAAGCCCTTTTCTCATGCCCTTTAATTCCTACTCTTTTCCATATATTTTGAATAGGTGTTAGTTTTAAATGTAATTTTGAAGCATTGCTCCTACAAAATCTACGTTTCTTACAGAACACTGTTATTGTGGACAAAATTAACGTGAGAAGAGAAACACATACACACATGTACCCTTAGTAGTATTTCTCTACTCAATTAAAAGTTCCATCCTACACCAGTTTTTATCTTAGCTGCCATGTCACATTAATATGGTCTATAGTGGCCATTTCTTCCCTCTTGTAGAGAGTTTTCTCTGTTTCTTTCATTACTTACAGCATCAATCAAATATATTTATATGTTTACAATGATACTGTTAGGAAGAGGGAAACATTACTTGTTGTATTGGACTTTAGTAGGTTATAGGCTGTTTAATTATTTTTGCCTTTGAACGTCTTTCCTTCTCGAACCATAAGGAACCATGTAAAGATAAACTTGTAATGCCAACCAAAAGTGCAACCAATCAGAACATGAAATTCTACTACTAAAAGTGGGCAACCAATGCAAGAGAAAATGGCGTTTCTCCACCTTCAAGTTAAATAAGTTTACCTTAGTCTGACTATTTTAAGTCATATAAGTGGAAATAAAAGAAAGTTTACATACTTTAAAAAAAATGGGAATAACAAAATACTAGACCTAACACTTATTAAGACCATGCCCATAAAAACAACAAGGATAACATTAATAACACATAATTTGGCAACAAATTTCTTAAAAACTCTGATTAAGTTTTACTACCTTTGAAAAGGAACTGTGCATTTTTATGCATAAGGTATTAAGTAAACTTTCCAAGTCTTACAGTGGGGAAAAAAAAAAGTCCCCCTCCTAACAACTGCAAAAGGCTTTCTAAATGCATCCCATTCTTATTATTTCACTAGAAACATATAAACAAACACTCCTCATGTCAGCAAATTCTTTTTCTCCTTTATCATGGCATCAGGATAAATCAGGATTGCTCTCTTGTCCCCTCCCACCGCAGTTTTAGACTCATTTTGGAGTTATTTTTATTTCATTGAATCTATAGTCAGGATACTACTGACAAATAGAAAACAGTGCAAGTGGTCATTCTCACCATTTCAGCTGTTATTCAAGGTGGCTGAAAGGAAAAAATACACATGAAAATTCCTGAGTGCCTCTGATATAACTCCAGTCAAGAAATTCCAGCCATAATTCACAGTAGCATGCACCAAAGTATTTGATGGGGGAAGCAAAAAGTTAGTTGTATTTCTTTTTGTCACAAATAAGTACAACTTCCCCCAGGTTACAGAGTCCTTTTTGAGGCCTTTTAATACTGGGAACATTTAATAAGCAAGAACCCTCTTATGATAGTCTTGGAACTCCAGGTTATGATACAACAGCATTCATTTGAAATGCTCTCAAATTTGAGAGTTAAATAAGGACATCTCTTGGGGCTTATCTACAGAGGAAAGGCATCACAAAATAGGCTAAGGTTTAAACTTGAAGTATACGCAGCTATTTCACACTAACTCCTAAGGTGAACACATTCTATATTAAGAGCTCTTCATTGGAATTTAATCCAATCCCCAAAGTGATCTAAAAAATGGCTCTCTTCTTGTGGAGTAAGAGTGCCCTAACATAAGGCTAGCCTAGAACAGGTACTGCCTAAAGACATCCCAGGCAGTTTTCCTGTATAGTCTCGAACATATACATGCCATGTATGCATGACATAATTCTTTTAAGGACATCAAAACTTTCTAAAACATTTCAGCTAAATTATTAATGAGATTTAGATACATGGGTATAGCACCACTATGTTGGCAGAGTACTTTCATTTACCTTCTTTTCGAAAACATGTCAATAAGTGCTCACATTTCATTCTTACCACATAGATGAGGCTTTCAATACCAGAGTTTGCAAGAGCTCCGTTCACAGCTGCCCACAAAAACATTTGGCATTTCAATGCAGAAAAGTAGTAGACAAAGAGGGCTAGAGGACTTTCAGAGGTTCAGGACACTGATGTGTGTGCATTAAGCTTTACAAGAGACCCCAAGCTCTGAGCACTCAGACTATCTGGAGTAAGCATCCCTGCTGGGAAGAAGTACCTCTGTTTTTATGCATCTACCTCAAGGAGGTACATATGTCTTTCCAGCCACTGTCTAATGTCTGCTATTAATAGAAGATGTCTCAACCTCCTGTGAGATATTCACCAACAGGTTCATTAAGAGGTGGCTGTCCTGGTTTCAGCTGGGATAGAGTTAATTGTCTTCCTAGTAGCTGGTACAGTGCTATGTTTTTGAGTTAGGTATGAGAAGAATGTTGATAACACACTGATGTTTTCAGTTGTTGCTAAGCAGTGTTTAGTCTGAAGTCAAGGCTTTTCAGCTTCTGATGCCCAGCCAGCAAGAAACCTGGAGGGGCACGAGAAGCTGGGAGGGAACACAGTCAGGGCAGCTGACCCAAAGTGGCCAACGGAGTATTCCATACCATATGACATTTATGAACTGGGGGGGGATCGCTGCCCGGGGACTGACAGGCACGTCAGTCGGCGGGTGGTGAGCAACTGCATTGTGCATCACTTGCATATTCCAATCCTTTTATTATTACTATTGTCATTTTATTAGTGTTATCATTATTAATTTCTTCTTTTCTCTTCTATTAAACCGTTCTTATCTCAACCCACGAGTTTTACTTCTTTTCCTGATTTTCTCCCCCATCTCACTGGGGGGGTGGGGTGGGGTGGGGAAGTGAGTGAGTGGCTGCGTGGTGCTTAGTTGCTGGCTGGGGTTAAACCACAACAGTGGCCAATGAATAGATTACCTGAAGCCATATGAGCTTGCAGCAGAGAGGCCATCTTCCAGTACACAAGTGCACACAGCTGCGTGCCTTAACACGGCCAGCTATACCCTGTACTTGGGTAATCTGCAACACAATGTTGCTGACTGCTACTAACACAGGCACTCTGTCCTGCAGCAACACCCTCTTAACAGAAACCACTGACCTTGACAGAAATAACTGGCTGGGGCGGGAAGGGGAAGCACAAAGAAGGAGTCTCGTGAGTCTTCACTTGAGGCTTTTGGGTACCTCTTTCAAAAAACTAAATATTGCCGTGCTGGTTGTTTAGTCCTGAGCCTTGCACTTAAGCAAGAGGGCTGCTAGCTCCTTGAGCACTTCTGCCACCTGAAGGGTTGCAGAGCAAAAAAAAAATCAACAGAGTTGGGCATTGAAACCTGGGAGAGAAAGTATGGGTAAAAAGAAGATTAGAGGTCTCAGGGAAGTGTAAACACAGCTCGAGTCCTCTGACAAACAGCACATTCAGAAATGCATATGCCAAGCAGTTTCTTACTTTTGATTCAGAGGTACTCAACAGAAAGTAGTCTCCACACCAGAGAGTCAAGGATTTGAGCCAAGAAGATTTCTGAAAGACCCTGCCTTTAGGCAGAGCACGCAACTGCTATTTACATCACCTCTAAAGAGACATTCACAAATTGTTCTAGAGGCAATCTCTCCACCAGTTTTCCCAATAGTCTGGGAAAATAAGCCCACATTAAAAGCAGGATGATGAAAGGTATCTTTGGGTATCCCATGTAATGGGTGCTGGATACTTAGATGCTCTGAACTGAAAAAGAAATTCAGAACAGTGTATCACTTTGCCAAATTTGTCCTTTTATATTGCTGGAGAGGAATAAATCCCAAGTGTGATCTACTGGCAACAGCTAAAATGAGGTATGATGGAAAGGATTAAGTAAATACAACCTGTGTTCTCAAGCTGAATCTGATCTCTCCTGTTTGTTTTTTAGCAATACTAGCTAGGATCGTTGAGTATGCGAGGACATGCCTGAATTGGAGAACTCATGGAAAATATCCAGAATTTTTTATTCTTCCTACAATAAATAATAATAATTTAAAAAAACCCCAAACAACAAGAAAAAAACCACCACAACAACAAAAAAAAAACCAAACAAAAAACCAACAAAGTCCTAAAGCCATCAGCAGGAGACTACTGAGAGTAAAAGACTTGGATCAGATGCTTTGCATGAGGAAAACTTACATGATATCCTCCCTCAATTAGGCTTTGTCCCGTATTGCTGCAGGCAACTACTAGAAAACACAGGAGGCATTTGTCTTCACATCATCTGGCCCCACAGCTCGACCCCAGTATAGAGGGTACGGTTCTCCACGTTGTGGGATTTGCACAGATAGCAAACATCTTGAACATAGCCATTAGTCTTGGGAAAACACCCATCATAAGAACACGTTTTCACCAAATTTGGAAAAAAAAAATTATAGNCCCCCCCCCCCCCCCCCAAAAAAAAACCCCAACCCCCCAACCAAAAACCATGCGCAGGATAAATCACAAGAAAAATAACCACAGCCGAAAGCAGTGAACAGAGAAGGCAATGCACCAATCTCAGCCAGCAGCCAGAGGAACTGGAGGCAGTGAGCTGCCCTTACACAGCAGGATGGATCACACATGCATGGGTAGTGTTCGGGTACGTACTCTTCATATTGCTGAGGGAAGCAATCAGCTTCTCTTTAAGACCTTAAGCTTTCTGCTTCATTGACTGTTGCCGTATTTATGAACAGTCTGTCAAAGGGCAAATCTCACAGACAAAAACCCTAAACCGATAACTCCATAAAGCACCAGTTAAATAGTTAACACATGCTGCCATACACAGAAAATGGTGCAAAGCTGAAAGTGGCTTCCCTCAGGCTACAAAGCAAGTCAGTATAGAAGCCAGGATTATTAGTTACAGGTGGTCCCAATCCTCAAAAGCTACTTTCCCCTGTAAAAATCTGCTTTTATAAAGTACTGGATTTTTTTTCCTTTACAGAAATTTTATGTATCTGGATTAAAGTACAAGTAGCAACATTGATACTATTGCTAGACAGAAGAGACAGCTAAGGAGGCACCAGAATAAGCACTATAAGTGGAACACGTTGTTTCAGCAGCACCAATATATTAATATGAAACCACAGCCTCTAAGAGATTATGAAGACTAATATCAGGAGCCTGAAATTTTGAAGGAAAAAAAGTAATCAAGAAATTAGGAAGTTACAGATGTGGCAGAGAAAAAAAACCCAACCAACAGAAAAACCAATGTGGTTTAAGGCAAATTTCAGAACAAGTTTCAAAAAGACAAACCAGAGATCTAATCTCAGAGAAGATCTAATCTCAGAGAGTAGGATTTAGCAACTACTATCAACCATGCCAAAACCAAAGGAGGCTTAGTTAGGTACCATAATGCCTGTCACTATGCAAAACCAAGAACAAAGTATATCATATCTGATGCTTTAAATCAAAGAGTGCAATGGCCTCAGAGGGAATTTTATAGTTTGTGTAGCTGGCAATAGGAAAATAAGGTTTATCTGACTATTTGGAGATGGAGGTAGGAGCACATCTTTTCACAGGAGTCATACTAGTATGATCATAGTTCACGAGTCAATTTGCAGATTTTTTTAGAATACTATTGCTGCAAGTGCATGGAAGGCCTTGGGTCCACAACCTGGTAATTTGAGAAAGCGAGGGGAATGGATGGACAGGAAAGAAAAATCTCCATTTGAGTTTTGGGCTTGGGAATTGTTGCAACTGCAATTTCTGCAATTCCAAAGTCCAGCACTGGAGCCTCAGATGTTCAGCAGGAAGTTCATAAAGCTGTGCTCAGACTTACATTTACTAGAAGGTGGTTCATGGGTGACAGGCTCTGAACATCTTTAGATACAGTAGACACCTAAAATGCTGAACTTTGCCTTAGGAAACAATCCATTAAGAACGCACCGAGAAACCAAAAATATCAGAGGAATTCAGTATATAAAAGACAGAAGAGTTGCTATTAAGTAAAGCAAAGATCGTATACACAAAAATAATGGGACTAGTACATAACTAGTCACAACTGTGAGCTCAATTTTAATTTGGAAAGCATTTAAAACATGTCATAGATGAGACAAAATGATAGATGAATTACATGACTGGTTGTTTCCTGAAACCTGCCAGGGACCCACTTGTTCAAGTCAGATTCCAACCACTAAAAAAACAGAATAAATAAAATAGAAACAGAACAGTATCAGCAAATGGAATTGAAATTTCTACCAAGATGAATGCTGTGCGATGTTAGATAATGTGTTATGTAAAAAGATATTGCATTAAATACTTTTTAGACAAATAGCAAGATACCCCAGTCATAAGGAAAGGGTGTATAAATGGAACTAAACTTATATAGTAATTGAATTATTTTCTTCAGGAGTGAGATGTAGCTTCAGTTAACTCCACATGGTTAAACAGGTCAATAGGAACTGAGGGGGAAAAATAGAATATGCTATACTTACAAGAAAATAGGAAGTAAAGAACACTGGGAAGAATACAGGGAGATGCTAAAACAGATAAAGAACGGGTATTAGAAATGCAAAGTAAAACTCTAAAGTTCTCATAGTTACAGATCCTAAACACAAATTATTTTTCCAGTGATAAAAAAAATGAGAGATAAAAGAATTAGACCAAAAATAAGAATGAAATGTAGTGTAAGTTACAAAGTCAATTAAAATATTAGTGGGGAAACCAGCATGCCATAAGAAACCAGAAAAGATTTTATAATGAGTATGAATACATTGTACATATAACAAATGACAGACTAAAAGGCTTGAACATGGCAAGATTGCTGACTGACAGTAAAAAAAAAGAGAAACAGACAAATGTGATAGTCTATATGGGAAACGTATCACAGTAAGTGAAATACCTCTGAGACTTGCTTGCTTCAAGACTAGCAAATTTGGAAGGTACCTTAAGTAATAAAATTTGTATTGATGTAGTTTCAGATAGAGTTGGAAAAAAAACTAGGAAAAAAAAAGAAAACTCTGCAGTTTATTTCTGTTTATAAACAAGACTGCTCTCAAAGTCATGGTTCAAAAGTGTCCTTCCAATTAAAACCTACTGGGGATCCAAAGCAATACTCAGGAGAGCCATACTGGATACTGCAGAGAAATTTCATCATCTTACAAGAGTTCACTTATTACTTGCCATATATTTTACCAATATTTTGCAGTTTCATACCATTACAAAACATGCATCAGAAGCCTCGCATCAGAAGCGCATATCATATATACTTACATCCAAGTAAATTTCAGGATTTTAAAATAATATCACCACACAGGAGCAACCCAATTTTGCTCAGCATCGAAGCTGTATACACAGAATTTTTCTTAGTGATATAAAGTTGGAAATACATTGAAAAGTAAAAATTTTCTATCTAAAATTAATTTTACTTTATAAGATCCTAAAACATGAAAGTTTCTATTGATGCCAAAAGTGGAAGTTAGTAACAACAAAGATTTCAGGGTTATTGTACAGTAATAATGGCAACGTTGCCATTGGGAGTTTGATATACAGAGTTATAATAAACTCTGCATCTCCATTTGATCTCAGAATATGTTGCCATATCACTAGTACATTGCCATAAGGTCAATAGTTAACTGAAACAAAGATATTGCTTATAGTTTTCTATTCTGTTATTATCTATACATCAACATATTGGTGATTTACAAACCCAAACACCTTGTCCATTTTTAATTACTATGGTAGATGACTTTTCCGATATACCTACATCACAGAAGACACCACACCATCAGATATTTCCCTCCACAACTCAGTTAAAATACTATCAATATCTCAAAGGAATTAATCTTCAAGCTATTCTTTTGAATCATTACAATTAACAAAAATGCTGCAGTGGGATCATCTTATTTTTTCATTAATTCTTAAACAAAATTATATGCTTACTGAAATTTTTAAAAGAATTAACATGGTGTTTTGTTTAACAACAACAGCAAAAGACATTATTTTTCCTTTTTTTCCTATCTCCTTTCTTTCAAACCAGCTAAGAGACTTATGAGCAAGAAGCAGCAAGATCATATGCTGGCTCTAATCAGACCAACACCGCAAATGTATTAACCAAGTTCACCCCTGCTACAAGGAGGAAGTCTGCTGCATGTCTGTCCTTGGGCTCGATTGCTCTCGCCAGCAGACTGGCACTCCATTTAGCTGGCAAGTTCAGGAAAACCAGCCAAGGACCTTCCAGGAGCCTCACCATACCCCTGTGATCTGGGTAAGCAGCACATACTGAATTACTTACCAGTCCTTAACTACCAATCTAATTTACATAACATGAAAATTAAGATTTGTTTCCCTTCACAGCTGTTTCTTCCCTGTATAGTCTGCCAGACCAGAAAGAAGTCATTCATCGCAGGTATTTCTGTCTAACCCAGAAACAAGGCAGCTGGGTTCCTTAATACCTTCCTCCCTCCACCGATACATCTGCTGAAAAATTCCACAAGGGCTTCCAAAGTTAAACCAGATTCCAGTTTAAAACAATTTACCATCATTAGTGTTTTTACCCCCTCTGACTTTTGTTTCCCTTCCCAGTCTTAAGAAAGACAACTGGAATCCTAAACCAAATTTACGAAAAACATTAAATATAGTTCAACTACAGCAGAATATCCGGGCAAAAGTATTAGTGTTTTCATACTCTGGGCTCATTACTTGGACAGAAATACCAACTTATGACTAAGTAGCAAGAAATGAGTAATAAACTGACATAAACAAATGAACACATGCCAAAAAAACCACAAAAACTGACAAAATTAATTTAACAGCAGGAACAAGCCAAACATTTTTGCAGGGTGCATTGGGCTAGCTTTCAGCTTGATCAGTTCCTGAGTGCTGCTGCTGACCAAGCAGGGAGCAAGTATGTGGGGAGGGGTTGGTGGAAAGAGGACAGGATAATCGGGAGTAACGTGAAAAGCACATCTAAAGAGAACCGCAAAACTTTTCTCTCAGTTTAAATAATATAGACAATATTATAGAAATATCTACTCTTACAGAAAAGAATAGGTATTTCCTCATGCAAACCATTTAATTATGAGATTGATTCCCAGTATTGCAAAATAAACTCCAACGCTACTGATTTATCTGGATAGGAATCTGGCAAAATTGAAATCAGAGAACAGGTATCATTGTAGTGCTACATATTCTTTCATGCTCTACAATCTAAAGCATTTAAAAAAACCCCACCTGCTGTGAACCTGGTCTCCTAATATTTCAACTACACGGCTACAATAAACATTGAGATTATGAACTATTTTTGCAAGCATAAGGTGACTTGTAGTTTAGAACAGATCTGTGGACTAGTTTGTTTATACTGCAGAAAACAGCCTGTGATGTAAACTCTTTAAACTTTCCTGAACAGGAAAATCATGAGAAAAACTGTTGCAGGTATCTGCAAGGGAAATACAGCAGACTTCATTGCTGCCACCAATTTGGCAGCAGAGTTTATCAATGCTTACCTAGAGAGCAAAGAAATGAGAAAAGTTGTCACAGAAAAGAAAACAGCTGAGACATGAGGTAGAGTGTGGGGTGGGAGGTAAAGCCACACATCCGCTGAGGCTGCCACAGTCTGCAGTGGGATGAAGCACGAACAAGGACAGTCAGAGGAGTGCGACCATTCATCACCTTCTCTTCACAAGCAGGGAATTCCCTGCCTGCTAGGTCCAGGACTGTCCCAGCAGCATGACTTTTGACTATAATAAATTCTAGATTACACTGCATGGTACAGGAAAGGGGACTAATGTTCAAGCGGAGGCTCCACAATCAGTCTAACAAGTGCTCCAGTAGGCCCCTGGAAAATCTTGTTAAGAGAGTGCGCTGCCATCTCTGAGAATTATATTAGCACAATATGTACTCAAAAAGCCAATTTGGGATCATTTAGTTGCTGACTTTGTCAGCCTTTTGAAGGACACAGAAAACTGCAACTCATACAGACTCTAATGCTGTTGGGAAAGTTGTTTTTTCCAAACTAATGGCTACAGTAAATAGTAGACTTATTGTCAAAACACATTCTTTCTGCATGCCATGGTATGTTGCCCATCACTTAAAAGACATGTAGATGTGCTGCTTAGGGACGTGGTTTAGTGGTGGACTTGGCAGTGTTACCTTAACGGTTAGACTCCATGATCTTAAAGGTCCTTTCCAACCTAAATGATTCCGTGATTCCCAGCCTATGAAACAGGTTTATTTTCAGAGAGAGACTCGCACTGTGCCACTCTGGGTGGTTCTCTCACAACTGCTCCTTCCAACGACAAGCCATTCATCATGCATCACTCTGTGTATACCCGCCACCAAGCAAAACCTTTCCCTTTCTTTTAGGCTCATTAAGGTTTAAAACACTAAGGTTTAAAGTTTAAAATTTCCCCTTCCTTTTCATCCAGCTTATATATGTTCCCTGTAACGTATGAAAAACGAGTATGATGACGACCATGAAGTAGGAAGCAATCAAGAGCAGAAGTGGGGCAATAATGCATTTTGGCTCAGAGGGTGAACTGGAGACACAACAAACTTAAACAGGTGGTTCTTTTGTTTTCAGATTTACTCCTTCTATCTAACAGCTTTCAAAATGTTCTGAACCAAAATAAAAATGCTGCTTCAAAACAAAGTCAGGTGTGTATTTAATAAATTGTACACATTTGTAAATAGGATTCTGCTCTTCCCTGTTCTAAGCTCTGCTTTTGCTACAATTTCTATTGTTAAAAAACCCGTTGCCCGTATCCATTCAAGAGTAATATAATTATAGCATTTATTACTAGAGTTAATGCAGTAGTTTTTATTCTTTCGCTGTACGAACCTGAATACATGTTATTAATTTTACTTGTAGCAAAGTTAAGTAAGAAACATAATAAAGTTTGCAAACACTAATACAGCTTTTAACTCATTAGATTCTCCTTGAGGAAGGTTAAAATTGAAGCAGAACAAACTCAGCATTATAACTTATAGTTCGATTTAAAATTAATCATAACTTTAAATCATGCACGTGTTTAGCTGAAAGCCAGAAATTCTTTAATCTTAAATTCTAAGATTGGAAAGATGTTTCCCTTATGTGGTAAAGGGAAACCAATGGCTTGAATTCAGGCCTGTGCTGTTTCAAGATCACTCTTTGAAAAAGCCTTGGAGAACAACCCCTCTCCCAACCAGGATTCTTCTACAAAACCCAAAGCATGTGTCTCACACAGGCTCACTAGTAAGCTAGTGCTGATTGCCCTGTACAGTAATACTACACAACCAGGCAAATAACCAGGACCCGTAAGCAAAAAGGCCAAAGTATGATCCATTTAAAATAACATACATCCACTGTCCTGTGTTGCAATTCTACCTTATCATGAGAGGTGTATTTTAATGTTCTGATGCAACTAAATACTTAAACAAATTCAACCCAGACTCTGAAAGCAAAATGAGATTCCCCCATTTTGTAGTCCTCACAGGCAAAAATAGCTCAACAGAAAACCAAGCATCTCCACAGACACATGAATTATTGTCACTGAAAAATTCACTCATTAAAACTCTTTTCCCCTGCATCCATGACTACCTAGAATTATCAGTATTTCTGATGTCCCAAGGGCATCTACAAAAGCAGATGGCATTCTGACTTGATCGCACTACCTGAAACACCTCCTGCTCCATCAGATGACCCTCAGAGAGAACCTACCTCCATTATGCAGTTCCTCACTTTTATTTCTGCACAGTGACACAACAGCTACTAGCCTTTTTACTAGCTGGTACACTCTTTAGCCACAGAGCTACAGGTGTTTTCCAGAGACCCTGATGGATTCCCCGGCATGTAAAAAGCATTTGACTGAATCCACAACAGCACCTGCAGAGCAGTTTTTTGGTGGGGAGGAGGATTGATTAGATGACAAAGGTCTCTTCTAGCCCTATTTCCTAGCACTCTATGATGCATATGTGATCACACTATGTAGCATTTATGCCTTTCTGTCTTGACCTAAAGGCAGTTGTTTTTCAACAAGCTGGAATACAAGGACGAAGTACCTGGACTGATGGTATCACGTGCAGATTAACGAACTGTGGACAATGACAGTATGGATTCTTAGCTAACTGCTGCTTTCAGTCCTGATGGGGAGCTCTCTGCCTGTGTCCTTCAAGAAACCCTGGGGGGGGAAAAATCCTCTTCTGTGGAGATGCCTGAATATTTGTCTGGGAGGCCACAATCACAGCTCCAATATGTATCTGTACCTCTGCCATAAAGCTTAGGGTCTCGTGCTGTGTAAGGTCTTTGTAAGTGTGTTCCTATGGATTGCAGTCTCCGTTCTGAACTGATAGTTTCTGCCATGGCCACACTGATGTGAAAATTACTCCTGGTTTATACATTATTTGTAAAATACTTCAAAATCAGGAGACTAGACTGTATGACTGGGTACAAGACATGATAGCCTTCTAACATTTTCAAAATAATCATGAGAAAAATAGCCTGTGGTAAGAGGAAACTTCTAAATGATCAGATAAAAATTGACAGTTCCCTTTTCTCGAAGGGTAAGGAACACAAACAGTCATTCCTCTGGGGAAACTGCTAATCTCCCTGGTTTCAGCACAACCAAAATACTATCTAAATTAAATATGGGTGCTATTATTGGATAAACTTTGTGCAATACCTTTGGGACTGCCCAAGGGAGTTTGTGGCCAATTCTAGAAGTCATTCTCTGAGATGACCTTCTGCAATGCTTGGTGTTAAGCTAGAATTGGGCAGGGTAGCAGCAAGAGAAGCCAGTCTGATTCCTGTGATATTATTGGCATTTAAGTACAGACCATAGTAAAATCACCTTTCCCCTTATGTGGGGGAGCCAGGAATATCTGATAAAACAACAGCAAGTGTGGATGTAAAGAGTTCAAGAGCACTGTGTTTCCCTGGCTTACTGCGTATATCGAGGAGGGATGACAACAGTTACTTTTTGAGAGTATTTTTTCCCCTTTCTTGGACTCAGAGTGGTTTTGCAACTGCTGTTTTGTCCAGTGTTGTCCACTGTTAATATAGTTACTTTATCATCCAAAGCATATTGGGGGGGGAGGGGAAGGGAAAATCAGGTTTTCCGTAAGTCTCAGCAAAATCAGAGCCAGTTCCCTCTTGAGGGACTTCAGGCTCCTCCTTTTTTTCCCCTTAAATCAAGCAATCCTTTGTCAGGGAAACATCACTGTGAGCCAAAAGAGCGTTCAGTAGCTGAACAAGAGTTGCAGGAGGGTCTTCCACCCTGGCAGTGGTTTTAGCCCTCCACCAGTTTGCAGCTGCTGTCCCAGGCTGGCAGGCAGGAGGTGGTGGGCTCCCTGCAGGGCAGCCATGGAAAGGATGCAAAGCATTATTAGAAAGATAGAAAAGGCCGATGAAACTCGTCAAGAAGGAAGGGGGCAGGGGGAGAAGGTGTCGAAGCAGAGTCTTTACCTGGGCGCCAGCAGAGGCAGCCACAGCTGCTTGTAATTTGGTGAACAGCCCCTTCCCCACCTGGCCTGCCCAGGGAGGGAGAGCCTTAGCTGTCCCTGCTCCAGCCAGCACAGCCCTCCCAGGGCAAAAGGAACTGGTTACAAAACTCAGTCCCTTCAAAAAAGAGGGAAGAAGAAAAAAAAAAAAGTCTTTTTAAAGAAGTCTAGCTAGCGGGTGCAATACTTCTATGCTGCGGAGATCCATTCACTTAAAAGGAGGCTTCGAGGCTTCTTCCTCTGCTGTTAGCATTATGTTAGTAGGAAACATTTGCAGGCGCTGTTACATTCATTTCCAAGGCCAGACTATGTTCAGTGTAGGCAATCTTCAGGCAATGTAATGGATAAAAAAACGAAGAGGGTTTTGCTGAGTGTGCACACAGTCAAACATTTTTAGAAAGACAAAAAGTGGCCAAATCTGACTGGATTTTAACATGATAGCAAAAGCACATCTCTGACTCAAAGGCCAAAACTGTGTTAAGCTGCAAATCATTGCACAAAGGCTTGTCTGAGGAGCAGATGATCGCTCGCCGAGTTTGACAGTTAAGATATTCAAGAAAGCAAACTGCTGAGCAATGTATGACATTCTCAGGATACGGGAATTCCTGACATCCCATACATTTCTTCCTTATCATTCCCTCTAATGCAAGCCCAATATTCACCACAGAGCTTTCTGCTATTAACTTTTTCCTTTACTTTTCCTTTCCTTTATTCTTCTGGTAATGTGTTTAAGTTTGGATGATAGATGAAGAGCCCAAGGTTTTTGCCCCTCCTTTTCCCAAAAGGCTAAAATCTCAAGCCAATGAAAGTTTCATCACTGTCCCAAAGCTTAAATACTGGAAGCAAGATGGCTAAAACCAAATCCAACCCCCAGAAATGTGACACACAAGAATGACTCCCTGTTACATTTTCAATGGAAATCTACCCATTAGATATTGCTGTCCACTGAAAGGTAGCCTGTGTGAACATATACACATTACAAATTCTGTGTAAACTTTTTTTTTTAGTTTTTAAATTTCTTCCTGGAAAGGATGTTCCTTTATCTATCATATTAAAAGAGGTTAATTTGCACTGAAAATCGTTCCTTCTCATCTGCTTAGCAAAGCTGCATTTATGATTCAAGAGAATCAATTATTGTTTAGTTATTGTAATTTTTTTGCCAGTGTAACTGCTTTTTTTACTATGTGGATTTTAGTATTAAAGTTCATTAAAATCATTAAACATTGGCTTATCTAATTTACATCTATAAACTGTATTTAAAAAAATAACCTTTGTTATCTCTCGGCAAAGACTGGTTTCTTGGTTAATTTAACAATGTGACCACATTAAGACCTATTCTCTTTTGAAAAATATGACAAAGTATTACTATAAAATAGCAAAAGTGAAATATAATCAGATGTAAACAATCAGAAGCACACAGACATTTCTCTGCATATACACATTTGTCCCAAACTTGACGTATTGTGAAAATCAGTCATTCAAAGCAAGCATTCACAACCCTATTTAAAGTTCCAAGTGCTGAAGTTTCAGAAATAAATAAATTAAATAAATAAAATAATAATTAAAAAAAGAGTAGTGTATGAGCATCAACATGGGATTTAGAGCAAAAAAGGCCAATGCAACTTGGAACGCACTAGCCAGCCCATAACCTTATGAAATGAGAGAGTAAGAATATCAATATCATGGCAGCATCAACATTATGGCAGCCTTAACCACTACAGCAGTGGAGAATAGATGGAATATTATTTCTGTTGTGCTTGTAACAACTGCAATAAAATTAATGTAAAAGAATTGGGGGTATTTCAGGCAAATATATTTGGTCAAGCAGAGTGTCTATGGAATTCCTTTGGTTTATAACAACGTACAATGTTTTGAAAGAAAGATACACAAAGAACATAAAGTACCTTCTAAACTTTAACATATTTGTCTTTTAGCTGTTAATCTGTTTCACAATTTAAATGTCTAACAACAGTTGTAAGAGGAAAAAAACAAATATAGCCCCTAAACCAACCACAAATACTGACATCCTAGAGAAATCTAGATATTTTAAAGATGGAACGAAGACCAAACAAGCAAAGTAAAGAACATCCTTCTGTATAACTTCACGCTAAAATTAACTGGCAAGAAAAGGGTGCTGTGGAACAGCAATAATCAGGTGAGGCTCATCTTCTGCTTAGGAAACTTGGGTAGATTTGGGGGAATAATTTTACTGAATTTCTATTCACTGAAGCCTGTGGCGCTCTTATTAAATGTTCCTTGTCATCTTACAGATTTTTACTGTTTAAATCCTTTCAAGTAAGCTAGGAATTAAAGAGTAACATGTTTTAGTGCAGGTTCATTTCTCTCCTGCTACTGTTCCCTATGCCTTTTCACCTTACAGCAACTGAAAAACCTTTACACAGTGAGGGCAAAAACCAGACATCCAACCAATCAACAAGCTAAGAAACCTATTACTATCAAAACCCAAAACCTTCCTATGGGGATTGTACTGAAAGCTAAACCAGGAGGACAGAAGAGAAGATAACATACAGAGAAATAAAAAGTATAAATCTGAACTTAGTGTTGAGGTATCAGGTAATGGCTTTTTTGTTTGAGTAGCAGTAGCACAGGATAGTATCATAGTATCTGCCTCTACTGTAAAAGAATAAACTGACTTTAAAGAAACAAAATTATTCCAAAAAGCCCCTAAAACACATCTGCATGTCTTCACAAGTGAAATGCAACTTTTTACTAAAAACATGAAATACAGCTTTGAAGATGTATTAGCTCCTTTATGGAAAGCTCAGAGTATGGTAAACTATCTGAACGATTATAAAGCAATTAATGAACAGAATTACACCAACTTTAATTATGAGAAAATCAAACACCTGCCAGTGAATTTAATGAATGCTCATACTGGAAATGAGCAAAAAACTCTGTAAGAAAGAACAAATCTCTATGTCCCCATAACATAAGATGAGCTATGTGATACTGAAAGAGCACTATGTCCTTGGCATTTGCTTATTTTAAGCCAAAAATCTAAATCTCAGGAATGCTACAATTAATTACCCATTATTGCAGGTTACTGGAAGTTTATAAAATTACTAACTTTATATTTTGTAATGCAAACAAGACAGCTCTACCTCCCAGCTGGAACGATATTACGTACTAAAACTAGGTCCAGAAAAGTAATTTCAGATGTGTCATGGGAAAACATTGATGAGATGCTTTCAAAAAATAGTGGTCAGAATCCCTTTATAAAACAGTCCACATTTTGTAAGCCACAGATTGTTCAATGATTTGCTACTGAGCCTTTCTCCCACCGGGCTGAATTTTGCAAGAATCACATGAGAAAACCATGAGGAGACTAGAAGAAATGGAAGAGGCAGCAAGAACCCTTAACATTCACGAATGAAATTACTCTTCAAACATAACTGTCTTCATAAAACTTAAGGATTTAGATCAGTCTGATACTTTTGCAGCATTTCCTACCAGCCTAAAGAGCTGTCTTAATGAACTCACACTGAGCTTAGGTCTCTGGCATTACCACACAGCAGAATAGTTGAGAAGCAGAGATTTTTCCATGTACTTACAGACACAGACTCAGGGGATCTTATTATCCTAACCTTTAATAACATGCAAACCCCCCCCCACACCCCAAAAAACAAACACAAATGTATCAAACTCTGTAGAGTCTTAAATTTAAGGTAGAAATATGGGGATTATTACCTCTTAGATTTAATCATGTGTCATGGTTTCGGTTCCAGCCCAGCCAGTAACAAAGCACCACGAAGCCGCTCACTCACCCCCTACCCCCTCTCCCGGCCACGGTGGGATGAGGAAGGAGAAAATCCAAAGGCAGGCTTGTGGGTCGAGACAAGGACTGGGAGGGATCACTCCCCACTTATGGTCACAGGCAAAAGACAGGCTCAACTTGGGGAAGAAACAAAATCAATTTCATTTACTACCAATCAAATCAGAAACAAGGGTATTAGGAAGGGAAACCAAACATCAGAACAACCTCCCCCCACCCCTCCCGCCTTCCCGGCTCAGTTCA
>VYZV01014763.1:7728-26844 GCA_013401275.1 Pandion haliaetus | reverse complement strand
GATCGGCCTGGGCCAGGGGCGGGTCCAACTCTTTGGAGCTGGGGGAGCTTCTAGCAGCTTCTTACAGGAGCCACCTCTGCAGCCCCCTCCCCCACTACCAAAGAAAACCGCACCACACAAATCCATAACAGTTAGTAATACTGCCATGCAATCACTGTATTGTAGGTTTCTGTATGACATTGCTTATAGCTTTCATGTTATGTTTTTATGCAATTCTTCCTGAATCTCCATTCACTGCAAAGCCTAAGCAACCACTACAAGGACTTGTGGAATGACATCATGTTAAAGAAAACGTTATCGCGACATATAGACAAAACATAATTTAGAAGGAAGCCAAATACTACCAAATACTTCCCCTGCGCTGACCCTCCCTACTTGACACCTCAACTCTGAGACCACTGTGTGCTACCTTTAACAGATACTACATGGTGTCCTTCTAACAGGGAAGTCATATATATCCAATCGTGTTGATGTACAGAGGTTCATTTACTATACAATTCTACAATGCAGTACACCAAAACTGAGTCATCCTCTTATTACAGCCTCATACAACATAATTAAAATTTAAAGAACTCCCACAAACGAAAGTGATTTTAGAATTTTCTGCATGAAGAACGTGGATGGCTCTAATATTTTCCAATAATTTAACAATTTACTGGTTTTGCTTTTAAATAAGAGCATGCTGAAAGAATACTAGTACTAACTCAGGGAATTTGTATGTTATGGACTGTACCATGGTGGTCCAAATTCAGCAGTCATTGCATTCACATCCAACTTTTAAGGTCCCCTTCCCCTCCTGCCAGTGTTTCCAGCTTCTTTTCCATGCCTCCCTGGCACCCCCATCCAAGATACCACCTTCCACACTCTGGAGGAGGTCCTTCCCCCTCCTCTCCCTCTCCCATACAAATAGCCCTGCTTTCCACTTCTTCCATGGACAACAGCTGCTCCTGCACACACCGTCCAGAGACTGCTGAACCATTGCTCCAGAGGGGATGGCCCTGGGAGGGCTGCTGCTGCTGCTGGCGGCTCCCCTCCCTCAAGCAGGAGCTGCAAGCCCGGATCCTGGAAGGCAGGGGAAGGGAAGGACTTCAGGACTTGGACCACACTTCCTGCTCAAATGGTTCTCCATCTCCTTTGGGAAAGGGCAGAAGGTGCCAAACAGATTTTCTGGGCCCAACTCCACCCCATGACCTACCTATTGGAATCAACTACCATGTGCAGTTAAAGATGTTGGAAGAAAAAAGAAGTTGTATCTTTTGCCAAATTAACTGCATCTCAAGGAAACTTGTACCCAAAGTTCTCATGATCAAGAATGCTAAGAGTATACAAAATCATAGTTGTATTAGTAAAGAAATGTTGATATCCTCTTTTTCTTCTTACATTTATAAAGATAAATTACATAGGTAAATATAAAACAGTTTTACTGTTAATACTCCATTTCTTACCAATGACTTACTCTCACTTTACTGTGTTGTGACTGAATATGGCTAATTGTAAAAAAAAAAAAAAAAAGCAAAACTAAGTTTTTGTTTAAATGTGTAATTCTTGTTTTTAGAAGAGTCTGGGCCATTATTATTTGGATGACTTTGCCTAACTCAAGTGCCCTTGAGAAGATTAGCCTGCATCACTACTTTTCCCCTCTCTGCTACATCCAGAATGCTGAAGAGACTTAACAGGTACGCAAATATCATTGGAGGTTGCCAAGCAAAGTTGAAACTTCAATTTTTCATATTTGTGTAGTTTTTCCTGTTTAGTTTTTCATATTGAAGTGGATGCCCAGACAATTTCCAAGCATTGCCAGCCAGTCTGATTTTTGTCTTCTCTCTCCCCTTTTGGGACTGTATGGCGAGACAATGACTGAGAAACCTAAGCTCTAATAGCTCCATATGAAGGAGCTGCGAAGCTTCAATCTTCCTCTTCATCTGGCTCTCCCACAGCTAACCCTATAGAAATCCAGCCAACTAGCAGCTCAACACTAGGTGAAAACCTAGCAAACTAGCTAGCGAGAAAGAACTACTCAGACCTGTCTGTACCTCTCTTACCTTTTTCCTAAAAAACCCCAAACTCTGAATGTGCCTCTCACAAGATACTAAGATTTTTGAAAATCATTTACTCTCTCACCCCCTTACCTACTATGTCTGAGAAATACTGAAATGAAGGCAGTCACTTTTTGGCTTTAAGTCTTTTAATTGCCCCCTGATGAGAATAAAAGCTAGTTGGGATCCCTGTGCAAACTAGGGAGCCTACAATTCACCATGGTTATGAAAATTCAGAAGTGGAAGAAGGCTTTACTTGCCCCGTTAAGAGAAGAACAGAGTACACTCCCATTCTCTTCTCTTCCTCTGATGGGCTTTACCCTAACTAACTCTAGATAAAAGTTTCTTTCCATGAATGTAGATACTCTGTGAACAAAATTTCAATCGTATATTTTTCTTCATAATTCTTCAGCTTGTTACACCACATTTTTGAAATATATGAATTCACTTTAAACCAATCAACTAAATGCCTAAGCATTACAAACTTTATCACTGCAATGGTACCGTACTTAATTTGTTGATTTGATCAAAACAGTCATTCCACAATCCCTAACTGATGTAAATGAGACTGTTTTGTGGTAAAACAAACATTGGGCAGAGCAGTTCTAGGATCTCATAGAAACGTCTGCAAAATCTATATGTAAAAAGTGAACACCAAATCAATTTGCCTACCTAACCTCACTCCCTACAAAAAGTTTTTATTCCTTCCAAGTGAAGCCAAAGTACAGTTAGTGCAGAATTACAAGAATATCTGTGAAAACTGGACATGTACCAAGGAACTTACTGACCTTTAAACAAGGTCTGTAAAAACACACAACAATCGCATAAATACCACTTTGCAACCAATAGACATCCTCTTTAACTGCTGAGGATTGCCAGGGACGCTGGAGTATCTCAAGTTTTCATCCAAAGGCTCCAAAAGCCTCCTCAAGGGCCTTCCCTAACCCTGACATGGTGCTGCCAAACTCACTCCTGTGCAGACCCCTCCTCCCTAGGCAGGGGGAGAGCAGGTACAGCGCGTTAGGCGAGGGTGCGAGTAGCATCATGGCAGGGCTCAGCCAGGGGACAGAGAAACCAATGAGCACATGCAACCTGGGGGCAGGGAGGGAGTGCTTTAGAGCTAGAAATACACAGTCAGATTGTAATTAAAGCCCATCAAAAACTGCCTCAGTATAATGGATTTTTCTGTTTGGAGTCTTCAGAGAGTATGAGGCCTATCCAAAGAATATATGAAGTACTTATAGTAGGAAGATAGGCTAATATTTAAGTATATTTAAAAAATCAACACATGAAAGACTGAAACATTTGAAAATGTGATCATTGAGTTTAACTGAGTTGTTAGAAGATCGTAGCACAGCTAATTCTTACGCTGGGTGAATATTAGAATGTTAGACAAAATTACAGCAAAAGTACAGAGATGCTAATACCAGGTCAACTACAGACCCAGTGAGTGACTTGTATACAGGTTTATCCTGAAATAAGTTTTATTAGTATTACCCCCACCTTATTTAACCTGAATATATGTAAGTATATGGCCTATTTGTATTACGTTACCCTACTAGGTTTGTAATTTATAATGCACAATAGTTCAGTCATAATTTCTTCATATTACACTTTAAATGAAAATAATCTAAAGAGATGTATTGCTTTCACTGGGGCCTAAATTTCACCTGCCACAATCTAAAACAAATATGATATAAATTAATTTGGTATCAGACTTCATACCAGGAATTTGAAAATAGAAAACAAAATAATTTTTAAAAAGCTGGGAATAAATGCAACTCTATTAAAAGAATTCACCGTCCTTTCAAAAAGAAAGCTCACACAATTGCAATTATGTCTTCTATTATTTTGTTTAAAAATTGTGTATTATTGATATGCATAAAAAGTCTAATAGAGCATGGAGTGCTCCTTTACATTTCATGCATCAATCAATAATGTACTAATATATCTCATTCAATTATATGACATTTCAAACTGGACTATGCCAACAGAACAGTAACAGGGAACCCTTAACTATGACAAGGTATAACAAGAGGAATACTGATTTCTTGAAGATGACCACTGTGCCAGAGTAAAACTTAATACTAAAAAAGGACTTAAGAGCAAAATATCTTAACATACCATTGTAATAAGTCCATTTTCTTTCTCAAAGTGTCACAGCAAACCAAAAAATAAAGATCAGTGAGGGATTCTGATTGTTTTGGCTTGTATTACTTTACCAGAAGACTTAGAGCTCAAGCTTTAATGTTAGCTAGCTACATCTGTATTTGGAAATGCAAATCAAAAGAAATTAAATTTCCAAAAATGCAAGCATCAGCACTTCCCCATGAGGTCAATAAACACAAGTATCTAAACTGTCCATTGAATAAAAAAAAAAAAAAAAAAAAAGCATACCATTGATTTGTCATATGTATTAAAGGCACTCATGCTTGAATAATTTTACCCATTGCTTTCAAAACTGATTAAATATGCTTGTTATTGCTTCCTTTCAATTTACAGCACCAGAAAGAGAAAGAAAACCTTTGAAATAAACATTGCCTCTGATTCTTAAAAGCAGAAACATCAAGTAGAACTAAATCAAGTTCAGAAAACCCTCATTTCAGCATACTTCTTCCAGAATAGGTCCTGGATCCTGACCCATAGTTTGGGCAGCCACTCCATTTACTATCATCACTATCTTATACTACATGATAATTTGAGAAAACTCATTCTTTTACTGTATAGTTATTACAAAATACATTTTTTTTTTAATAAACGGTAGGATTTTTTATTTATTTTTACCCTTTTTTTAAATGGAAAACTTTCCACTTCCTACAAAGACATGAGATAAGCAATAGGTCTAAATTTCTTTTTTCCTCCCTCACACACATACATTTAAAAAGGGTTTTTTTGCTACTCCGTTGTTTGCACTCAGAAAGGTAATTTCTAAAAACACTCCCCCAACCTAACTGAATATACAGGACCCAATAAAGCTAATAGAACAAAAAGCACTGTCAACATGCAAAGCAAAGAAACAAGAAAACAAAATGTCTTGCTAGTTTTCAATAATAGTAATCAAAGATGTAACTTGTGTTTTGAATAAACTTTTAAATATTTAAAACAGGTTTTCAAGCTAATTGTCTGCACATGCACAGAAAGTAAAAATAGATGATTCTCTAAACTAAAAAATGCAGAATAATCTGTCATGCTTTATATTCAGAAATTAAAACAGAAAATCACAAAATACACAGTAAATTGTTTGAAATACCCATTATTACCACATTAAGTTTTCCTGCTTGTTCTAATATAAGAAAAAACCCTCTTTGAATTCCTCGGTGAAAGGGTGTTGCCCTGCAGTGCCATAAATATATCTTCACACAATCACCAACTTTAAGAAAAGCCCTAGCAGGATATTCTTTCCGTATGCCAAAAATTATTTTGAAATTATCTATGTCAATAAAATGTTATGCCTGGTAAAATAAGAATTAGATTTGCATTTACAGTTGGTTTCAACTCATTCCTGTATTTCTCCAAAGCGCCCACTGAATTTGAAATCTGTCCAGAAAACCAAGGGATGAGGGGAGAACACAACGTAACAAACCTGTCTGCACTGGAGGGGTTTTTGAGCTGACTATCCCAAAACAAAAAAGGATGAATGAAAGTCAGTATTCTTTACATAAAGCATCTAAATTTTGTGGGTTTTTTTTTTTCCCCCAAAAATGTCTTATATGCTTCTCTAAGCATTTTTTTTAAAGGATGGCATATATGGATCTAAAGAAAGGTTTCTTTAGATGTCCCCTTGTCTTACTCATTCAATTCCAAAATAGAAATTTCCTACTACACCAGTAATTATTTCATCAGGTCTATAGTTTGTTTCTTCTCTAAATTCTTTTCAGTATTGCTTCCAGATATGTGATTTTTTAAAAAATTTTTATTATTTTATATCCTCTTTGTTCCTGTTGTAACAGCTTTCATCAATGGCTTGGCCTAGATTCTCCAACTGTGTATACATTGGAAGTCCACTTGGACACCTCTCACATGGAACTAGTCTGAGAAGGCAGTCAGCCAGTTTCTCCAATCCCTCTCACTCTAGCCAATCTTAAAAACGATATAGCAATCCAAGTTGAAATCTGAGGGACAGCAGTGCTAACACACAGAAGACACTATGCCAGCCAACACATATTATCTACAGATTCATTATACACCAAGCTTGATTGAAGAGTAACAACAAATGTATGTGACAAACAGAAATCTTGACAGTTTCTTTAGTCCGATATTAGGCCAAGTCTTCTTGGAGTTACTCTTATCAGTGTTTAGGTATTGCTATCTGCATCCCAGGCTAAAAACTCTGTTTAGGAGCCAGGAAGGAAAACGATCAGTTCAAGTTATCTTCCTGCTGTTCATCATTCTGCTTAGCCTCCCGCTTTAGATATGTCCCTCTGAAGTTTCTATTTTCTTATATTTTAAGGAATAAATAAGTGTTTCTCTCTAAGTTTTGTACCTTTGCTGCTTGCTGCAATTTTTTTTTTTAAGATCACTAATAAATATAAATAAGCACAGAACCTATTACAGAATCTTAACAACATCCCCCTATTAACCTTCTGACACAACTACAATGAACCATTAAGCCTACTCTGTTTTCCATCTTCCCAGACAGTTTCTTAGCAGCCTTTTGAAGCACAACTACTTGCTTTCTTTAGCTGCCTCTTTCAAGGAATATTTTCAAAGAAAATAAATGACAATCTGTACTTCGTTATCCATGTTTCACTGAGATGTTCAAAGAACTCATAATACAATAGTAAGATGCTCTCTTTCCACCTTTTCTTCCACCTCTCCTATGAAGACAGGCTGAAAGAGTTGGGGTTGTTCAGCCTGGAGAAGAGAAGGCTCCAGGGAGGCCTTAGAGCAGCCTTCCAGCACCTAAAGGGGGGCCTACAGGAAAAGCTGGAGAGGGAGTTTTTACAAGAGAATGTAGCAATACAAGGGGTAATGGCTTTAAACTGAAAGAAGGTAGATTTAGATTAGATATAAGGAAGAAATTCTTCAGTATGAGGGTGGTGAGACACTGGAGCAGGTTTCCCAGAGAGGTTGTGGATGCCCCATCCCTGGAAGTGTTCAAGGCCAGGTTGGATGGGGCTTTGAGCCACCTGGTCTAGTGGAAGGTGTCCCTGCCCATGGCAGGGGGGGTTAGACCTAGATGATGTTTAAGGTCCCTGTCAACCCAAACTATTCTATGATTAAATCTTAGAACTTCCCAGTTTTCAGATGCATTCAAATATAGAATATTCTAGTTCAAAGCACTAGTGTTTATGATTTGCCTTTGTTTCTTAAAGGCATCTAAAATATAATAAACTTTAAAGCACTTTAAATTAAAAACACATACTAAATAAAAATCAAAAGCTTTTTTATGCATTCTAAGATTGAAAAATTAAGAAAACAGTTACTAGAGCAGAATTAAGTGATAATTTGTGGCCTAATGCATTTTAGTGTGTCTTCTTAAATATGTTTACAATATAAATGGTACAGCAGATAATTTAGATATTTTTGTTTGATTTGAAAAAATGCATACAGCATCACAAATGTACAGCTTCTATATTAATATTTTCTTTTAAATAAAAGAATAATACTTTGCTGTATTATTATCAATAACTCACAGCAGCAGTTTTGGATCATGAGTATGCCAGTTTGAGTACTGCCGTTTCTCTGGCTGGGTAGGAAGTACAGCTATCCCAGGGCAGTATAGGATTTGGCTATTTCATTAGTTCACATTATAAAAAAAAGATATTTTTGCAATCACCTGTAAAATGCAAAGCTGTTTCCAGCTGTTATCCAAGCAGTTAGCTTTAACACACACCCCCCCCAGTTTTGCATCTCCTTGAATCTAACAATTTTCTTTCTTTCACAAACATTGATGGAAAAAAACTGAAATTGTTTATTTACTAATTCTGTGATATTTTACCCCACTTGTAACAGTCTCCCTATAAGGATGTTTTGTTGACTTTTTATTTTAAGCAGATAATGTGATCTAGGCAACTCTTCCCTGAACTGTGTTAAGATTTTTTTGATCTGTTTTTTACAGATTTTTGTATCAACCTATTAAGATTAATCTTTTCAAGAGAACACAGACTCATAATGACAGTTACCTTAGCAAACATGCATTCCATCCACTTCACAGCCTTAACAGAGATGGGAAATGTAACTTTTTTGAAAACTGAAACAGCATGAGACAAAAAAAGTTGCTGGGTACTCTGCCAGGCACAACTGCAAAACGTACCACATGAGTATTTCTGATAGCACTTCACATTTCTGCTGTATTATCAAAAGCTGTTCTAAAGTTGTACAATTTTGACAACAGTGGAAGAAGAAAAAAAACAAAACAAAACCACCTCTCTCAACACTTTTGTTCTATCATTCAGTCTGATCTTTCCTACATTTTCTCTGTGTAGACATATGCAAAGTAGTTTGAAAGTGAGCCTGATAAACAAAGCCTTTGCTTCATTGTGCTTCATCTTTCCCAAGTTTTGACACAGCAGGTATGACAAACTTGTCATCAGAAATTACTTTCGTCTCATGTTGGTACAAGTACTGTAGGACAACATAATGGCTGATCATTATTGACCCCATCTGAGTAGTCAAGAGAGATTTACACTCCAGATTCTCAGTTCCTGTAAACTGATGCAACATCAGAACTGCACAGCTAAGAGCATTATGTTTACCAGTGGGCCTGTAGGTGTAATACCAACTTCAGTGAAAATAACATGAGTTTTTCTATCAACTTAGGTTGAGGATTTTATGTCCAAAGCGAGCATTTCTTGAGAACTTACTTTCTGTTTTTTTTAAAATACATTTTATCCAGCATTTCCATTAAAGGTTTTTCAGGGACAGAATTAAAACAAGGAAAAAGCATGTCTCTGTCTCCCTCTCCAGGGACACATCCTCTCCCTCATTGTCACTTCCAGAAGGCTGATACAAATAAGTCTGTCCTTAAAGGAGCAGTCCATTAGGCCATATTATAACCTGGGGTTGGCGAAGAGGGGGAAAGGAATGGGACCGCTCTTTTCAATGTAGCTACCTTTTACACCAGCTTAGCTGTATCAAAAGTCCACATCAACATAGCATCCAACTGAGGCATCTCTGTTCTAAGCAGTGGAGGATGGCAGAAGGCAGAAAAAGGAAGAAACCAGCCACTTATGCCTTTATGTTCTCAGGAAAACAGCCTTAAAACTCAAGCAAACCCTGCACTTAAATCCTGATTTATTATTAAGGTAATCTATTGACATAAAACAAAATGGTCCTGAAGATGAAAGATTTTCACAAGAAGCTCTCAATCCTGGAGCACCACGTAAAGTAACAATTATCTGCACCAGAAACAGCACAAGCAATGGGGTGGAGGGGAGACAAAACCCAGAACAGTATGGTGTAACAGATCAGTTTTCCACATAATACAGACCATCCAGTCTACCATATTACCTAACACTTTTGCATTTATACTACGCCAGAAAACATAGATAAACAAGAAATCAGCAACAATTCAGAATATTGTTTTAGTTAAGAGTAAAGTAGTTGAAGAACTTGAAAATGACTTAGTAATACAGATGGAAAATCTGATGATAGGTTAAAATGTTGCAATGCAGTGCATAAGGAAGTAATAAGGTGAACTCTTAAGGAGTAAGATCTAAATGAAATGCAACTTCTGAAGAAAAAAAAACACCAAAGGTGTCTTTAAGGTTGATTAAATGAAAACTGTTTTACTCTTTACTCTTAGTGATTTGCTAAATGCATATACAATAGAAGATACAAAATTACACACTGCTGCATTTGACAAAGAAGTTTAACCAGTAATTTTAGAAGTTAGGCAGGCTTTACAAAGGACTTCAACCCATTTCATAGGCTTTTGTTTGCACTAATAAAATACTTGATTGCTTTCCAGATCACTCAGCAGAGATCAAGCCACCATCCAAATGCAATGTACAAACACACTGAAAAAGGAAGTTCCTGTCTTAGGGCTTTTTTTGGAATCGCATTTTACTACTTAACCAAAATGAAAACAAACAAAAGGAGGGCTCAAAGCTGCTTCTGTCCTTCCAGGATGCTAAAAAGAAATCTGAAAAGCTGTCAGCTTTTCATCACCCCAGCTTTCCTTTACTTGTACTGTCCACTCTAATTCTCACAGCAATGAACTTCTGCAATTCTCTTAATTTTGCTTTTTGAGAGGGTTATACACATAGCTTGTGGTCTACCTGGACAATTAATGTGGTTCACACCCAACACACCTTTGTCAACTGCCATGCCTCCCATGGGACTCTTGAGGGTGGCCTAATGAGTTGTGCTGGTGACAGTGGACTGTTCCTCATGTAAAGCCCAATACCCAGGCACATACAGGGAGAGGGAAGAAAGTAACTGGGAGAATTTGGAAGTGAACTGGGTGGGCTCCCCTCACCCTAAGGAACACATTGCGGCTGAACTCCTTTCAGCTCAGCTTGGTATTGTATTGAGAACGTACGTTTCTCCCTGGTTCCAGTTGCTTCCACGAGCACTTCTTCACTTGCTTGGTTCCTATTGAGACTAGAGCTATCAGACACTTAACCAAACAACAGACACTATTTTCCTTGGTTGTTAGAGTGGATTTTTGGTTTTCCAAATCTGTGGTTTTTAATCCCATAAGGTGCTTTGAGTAAGGGAGAGAACAGGTAACAAAGAGAACTTAAGTCCAGTCATTTTTTTCCTGATGCCTGGCTTTTCTTTTGGTGCTAATACCATTGTTTTTGAGACAAAAACAGCACCATTATCCAACTGAAAAATCAGCAGACACCCTTGTTCCTTGTAGGGTGATATACTGCAATCATCTTTGCATTGTCAGACAGCCTGCTGCTCCTGGAAGTTATTCATCTGAATTAACATGTGCAAGGAGGGAGATGCTAATGCCACTCACTGCGCACACTGGCGATGCTTGTCTTCTAACAAGTGATGTAATTCACTGCATTTCTCGTATTTCTTCTCTTCCCGTACGCCAGCCACCAGCCTGCCTTATGCTAATTATAGCAATGTATGCAGCTAGATGTTCTTCTCTTGCTCATTTTATACTTTGAGCTTTGCATGCCTTTCTGCCCAAAATCTCCCTTCTTGTGGCATTTATTCTCAATTACATCCACATGTTGGACACTGGTAGCTGACTAAAAACTGTAGAAACTATAGGGTGACCCAAGAAAAAAAAACAAAACAACTAGAATATGTCAAGCAGTGGCATTCATCTGGTTTATGGTCAAGTTTTGCAGAAGGTGAACAATCAGTTCACTCTTTTAGTCCTTTCTAAAATGGCAAGAAAACTCTCTAGCCTTGTGTGACTGATAGATTAGATTGCCTTTACAGTTTCACTTCTTGTGTACTCTATTAGATAGAATTTCTCTGGATATTACGTGCACTATGCCTAAAACATTTGCAATAAAATTTCAAAGCTATTTTTTAATTCAATTTTGAAGAAGGAAGCTTTCAAAAACTTTAAAGGTGTCAGAACCTATTGTTAGGCATGAGGCCACTTTTTGTCTTGCGTAATTTTGAGTAACGTGCATTGCTTGTAGGTGCTGAAAATCTTTTCCACAACATTTTAGTTCTTTGGAGGTATTTCTCTGTTTCATTCATGCATTTCAGGATCCCTTCTATTCACTTTTAGTAACAGCTGATGACCACCACATATTTCAAAGAAAACAGAACCACAGCAAAGTTCATTCAGTGACCCATTCCCACTTCTTCCATATATCACCCTTCTTAGACTTGTATGTAGTATATTACTCCATCGAGTCTGTTTTCAAGGCCAAGACTTTAAAATATGAACATTCAATAAAATGGCTTTCTATGTTAAAAAATATACTTTGGATAGCAGCTAGATTTTAGTATGCTGAAACCACCAAATCCCAAAGCAAACATTACTGTTATTTTACACCCCTGGTACCCCTGCATATTTGTATAAATATTTGCTGGTTGCCTTTTCTGAGACTGTAGGAACTCTGGAACAAGAACTACATCATGGCAGTTTGTCTCATCAAAAGCAGGACTAGGTGCTACAATAATACTAATGTTTCCTAGTAATTGCAGTCATGAGATTTTCCTATGCGTACAAGTTTTTTTTTTCCTGGTGTGTGCTTCTCTTATAAATGAAATTTTATAAAAACATATAAAGGCTGGGGAAAACAAACAAAGAACAGAGTAAACGCTGAAGAGTTTCACCATCCTGAACTAGGACTAAAAACCAACACGGGTCACACAATTCACAAGCAGTCATAGCAATAATCTCAAAATTAGGAACTCTGTTTTCATATTAAAATTTTAAATTATTTCTCCAATATTACTTACAAAAAAAAATAAAAATCAGCTTTAATTAAAAAAGTTTTCTAAAAATTTTTTTAAGTGTAACATATTTTTCTAGAATCTTTCAAAATTATGCTTTCCAATTAGTGATTTCTGTTTTGACTAACTGGGGTTTCCAATAAAAATGTTTTGATAAAAAAAATCCTAAACCAGCTCAAGTAAAAAGTTATTTTTCAAAACACGCTTTTGTCTTCCTGACAGCACACTCCATGTGGAAGGAGGAACTCTTAAAATTAACAGAAGGTGTATGTGGAGGAGGTGGGAAGTTTGGAAAGAGTGCTCCAAATGCCAGATCTATCATTTGTATTATTAATGTGTCAGATCTGGTGCGTATGAAGATGAGGGATACGAATTTGATGGCATTACTGTGCAGCGAATACCTCCTCATGATGTACAATTCCCAAGGTGGTGTTGAAAATGTGATGAGGTGTCCATTTAAGACAGAAGGAAAGCCCTGAGTAAGGAGCAAAACGGGATCCTGAACCGTGACATCCCCATGCAGGGGAGGGAGAGAAGCATCGATTTACCACATTTTTAAAGAACAGCACTGTGAAGTTAAAAATAAAAAACAGCAAGGAGAAAAGCGCAGCTTTAATGAAGAGACAGAGAATGTGTCAGCTCAGGAATCTTGAAGGCCAGACTAGCTCTAGGAGACAGGGCTGCCCTCTCTTGGCTTCTATCTAAATAAAGGTCCACTCTGGCAATGCAGAATGGCCGAGTTGGAGCCTGGGCTTCTGAGAGAAAGATACCTGTCCAAGAAATCCTAAAAAGCTAGGAAAAGAGACTCATGTCAGAAATAAATGCTAAGTATTTTTCTTTTGCAACTTTGTTTCCAAGTTTTACAATTGGAGAATTACTGCATGATTGGGATGTTATCCCCAAAAGTGTTGCAGATGAGCGTAACTGCCTGCAAAGCCATAATAAATTTGGATATTTAGCATCCATTTCCCAGCAGACTGCACAGCTCAGCTTGAGGATTGGCAGTGGTGTATCAGGATGGAGAGGGAAAGCCTCAGTTAACATATGTGTACTAATATCCCTCCAGCAGCAGACAGAAGGTGGAAACATACCATGCATTTTTGGGCAACCACATATTGTAACTATCTCCTTGGCTTTCCTTTTCCTTTTTGATCAACACCTTAAGATCTCATAAAAACATAAGTGTGAGAAAAATCTCATACTGCCATCATCCCTAGGGTCAGTTGATATCTTTCGGTGTTAGTTGCCCAGACAAATGCCTAAGAAGAGCTGAAAGAGGTGGTGGCAGTTGAGGAAATTGTAACATCTCAGTGAAACAGATAAATGCACCTCAGCTAATGTTTTATGTGTCACTACCATTCCTATGCAGGTCTTTCTACTTCCACTTGATGACCTGTAACTAGGCCCTTGCTGTACCACTATTACCAGAGTGAAATACAGCTAGGAATGATTTAATAATTTGTGGTTACTGATATGCCCAAGAAGGTCCTTTGTGTCTGAATTTTTTTTCTGAACACCATGAGGCAAAAAAACAGGATGCCAAAGGCAGCACTTATCAATCACTTCACTAGGAACACCACCATACTCCAAAACACATACTAATTATCGCAAAACCATCACACGCACAAACACACTCCTCTACCTCACCTACTTCGAAAACTCACATACTGGCATCTCTTGCATTTTCCCCTCCAGCTTTGTTTACATCCTCTGAGAGTTACATTCCTTCTTTAGCCCATGCAAAGGAAGAGATATTCCTGGCATCTGTGTGTGCATTACCATGGTTACCTAGTTCATCTGCAGCAAAATGGGTTGGTCCATGACCTGACACCACAGCTCCGGGAGCATCCTCCTTCCTTGTCCACTGCTTTTCAACCTCTCCCGCTGCAGCTGTTTTTTCAGAAAAATCTGAGTGCAAGCAACAGTGGGGCACCCAACGCAAACTCTCCCAAAGTCTTCAACACATTTTTTTTGCCTCTATAGTTTGTCTCTAAGTGTGTTTTTTGGCAGGCCCAATCCTTGGTTTTCAAGCAATTTTTCCAGCAAGCCATCATCAATTATGTACCTGCAGATTTTACCCGCTGCATTTTATTTGAGGATGCAGTATTACACTTGAAAATTTAGCTACAAAAAGCATGCTTATGAGAACACCTGTGACTACACAACAGCCTGGGTCTGTCAGGGAAGAACAAAGGTTTGGGGCACAAGAACGAGGACCATGAAGTTTGAAACGAGGGTCTCAGCTGAGTGGGGGGAACAAACAGCTTCCTCCCACAAAAGCAGTTTGGGTTTCTTGTGTATCACAAATTTTACAATACAAGTTGAATAAACTGTCATCTACTGAGACATTAGCAAGCCAGGCATCAAACCTAAATAAGCTCCCAATATCAAATGAGGTATAAACAACAAAATATTGATAAAATATAATGAAGACAGAATTCAATCCAGGCAGAAGGCATATGTGTCTCCACAACTGGCTCAAATTTTCACTGAAACAAAACTTTTCAACTTTGTTTTTTTTAAGCAATGTCATTCTCTCAGGTTTTTTTTCCAGGCAATATTTATAACAAAATAGATACATAAACTGTTATGAAGAATCCCTGCTCACATCATTCATCTATTCCCATAATTTATGTTTCTAATATTCATACCAAATTTGACCTATTTAAATAAATTTAAAGCAATGACGTAATCTCTGGGAATGGTACACTGAATATGTGTACCAACCACACAATGTCAAGGCAAACACAGATGTATCTTATGGTGATTCTGAAAACACAAATACCAATGAATCTCTGAGAGGAAAGCAAAAGCTGGCAAAACTCAAAATGGCTTTGTAGTCATACAGTTATGTAAAATAAAGTCGTGAAGTTCTCCAGACTTGATTTAACATGGCTCAAACAGAGTGGATAGCTTGTTTGCATCTGAACGGTAAAAAAGATCAGTCAAATGAAAAATCTACACAAAAAATGACCAACTTGTACACATACCTTTTCCATTTATTGTTAATGCTGATGCAATTGTGGCTGTTACTGGCACTGGCAATTGTGGCACTAATGGATGTATCCTTGGTCGGCTCCCCATCCTAGCACGCTCTGCACCAGGTCCTAATAAAGCTCCCACTGGTTTTTCTGCTGCTACTTCTGGTGCTACAGAGTCTTCTTGATCCTGCTCTATATGGTCCAATTTATCCGGGCTTTCATTCTGGAAGCCATCAACTGTTGTCCGGCTCTTAATTGGGCTTTTGGGCACTAGGATTTTAATACCTGATTTTGCAAGGTCCATATTTTTCCTTCCAGAAAGAGATGGTGAATTGTTTTTCCGGAACTTCTGGGTGGCAGAAAAGAGTTGATTATTTTTTGACTCATGGTCTTTACCCATAACTAAAGATTTAGTAGATGTCTTTGAAAAAGAACTATTGGTAGATCTAGAAATTTGTTTTCTGGCGTTATTTGGAGAGGTCCTGTTTGTCCTGGTTAATGTGCTTTCTTTCTGCTTTTCATTGTGGCGTCTGTTAAATTCATGTATATATTCCTCACAATTAACAAGGTGCTGTTCTGGCTCCCAAGTATCATCTTCACTGTCATATCCTTTCCATCGCACCAAATACTCTGTTTTTCCCTTCTTGTTTTTCCTCTTGTCAACAATTCTCTCTACCTGTTAAAAAAGGAAAATTAAACATTAGACACGTGCAGGTATATAACTCATATGAGCAACTTGCATGCAAATAATTTGTTAAGTGTAGATAGATTTAAAAATACTCTTGTAGTTGTGTAATTCTGTATTGTAGCTGTACAGCTTACAGTCTTCCACTGCTGACTGGAAATTCCTGTCTTTAAACTTCAGATTGTTACTTCAATCTCATAAAAGATGTTCTAAAATACCAAAACTGTTCTTCAGTATGTATTTTGCATGCACAAGAACCAGAATACAAACACATTACAGTTGACAGCCAGCACTGGCCCCAGAAAAGTTTTGACACCAACTTCAACATGGATAGGGTTTCCCTCTTTGAATATAGAGATCATGTTTAAATATGCTGTATAAACACAGTGTGTTTACCTTACAAAACTTATCAGTTTGATATTCTTTGACTAATTTGCTTGCTTAGCATAAGGCATATGAGAGAATCTCTTACTTATGGTGAGCTATCCTTTAGCTACCAGGGACAATATTGTACAGCTCAGAAATTGGGGCAAATACGGAAGATTTATTTTTTTTTTAGAGGCTGTTGTTCTTGTGAAAACAGAGAACTTGTTTTGGCCAGTCTTTGATACACATACTTGAACAAATTACTATGCCTTGCTTATCTGCAGAGACGACATTTATGTCACAGGTATTAAGCATGCATATGCTACAACTGCACATGGGACCCACAGGCTAGAGGAATTCAGGCACTGGGGTAAAGCAGACAGGGCAGACAGCAGCAGCTGCAGGGACAGAGGCTCACGCCTCGTACCAAAACTCATGCCAGTCATGCTAGTCCTACAGAAAGGGAAATCTTTTACAGAAAAAGAAATGTAAGTGCAAGGCTAGTCTTAGGATTCCCCCTTTTTATTTCATTTTTCCTACCCAGGCTGATCCTTCTGGTAAATCCTCCAGCCCACTTCATTTCAGTTATGGGACAAATACAGCCTTCTTCCCCATTTCTATCTTCCTTTTGGTTATTTAAAAANAAAGGTGGGGGTGGCAGGGTGGGACTATCACTTATTAATTTAACTCCTAGCCCCTCATGAACAAAGACCATGCATGTAAGCTGAGATCACGTGTACCTAGGAGAACCTCTAAAGACCAGTAACGTTTGCTGGACTAGCATTAACCAAATGGAACATCTACAGAACAGTTTGGAAGAGTAGAAGGAAAATATGGGTATGTGTGGTATATCTATATATGGTACACATATACGGTATATGATTCATTACTGAATCATATGACTGTTGACAACAGATTCTCTTAAGAGTGCACCTCAGTTTTACATGTGGCATGTTATCATAATGTACTGCCTGGTTTTTAACAGTGAGGTTAAATGATTACTATATTATAATAATCTCAGCAGCAGTGCAACTACACATCCTACAATGTCATGTGATACCCTGCAGGTGTTGTACTATGCTGTGCGGTCACTAGGGTGTTGCACAGCTCTGTTTGCATAGGTCTTAAAAAAACCAAACCAACCAAAACAACAACACACAAATAAAAACCAAACACAAACTAGCTCCACCTTTACCTTGTTACTCAGTTGTACCATTCAATACTTTTTATAGAGTAATGCAACATAAATTATCCAAATATTATTTAAAATGTTAAAATACATTAAAAATATTTTTATAGAAGTTATTTCACTTTTTAGTAAAGTTACTGGACTTAAAAAACCATGCAGCTAGAAAAATGAAACTATTGTTTTTCCATGAAACTGTATTTAAGAACATCTTAATAAAAAAAGTCATTAAAGAGAAATATGCCACCTTTTTTTCTTGGTAGAGACTAGTAAAAAGACCATCAAGTATTAAGCCAGAAATGTTACATTAAAAAATAAAAACTATCTCATTAATCAAACTTGATATATCATCAAAAAAGCAGTTACTACTATAGTCTTGCTTATCCTCTCTCCCTCTCTCGACCTTCTAAAATAGATTTTAAAAACATGATTCTCAGAAAAAGATCTCTACTACTAGCAAGGTATTTTTATTTTCTAGCAGGAAATCTTTGTAACAAACATCATCGATTACTGGGCACAACGTTCTACTAACGTCTTGCAATACTGAAAGACCACCCATTAAGCACATGCCCTTTTCAAGTAGGAAGCCATCCCTCTCATCCAAAAAACCAGACACCTTGCAGAGATAACAGATGAACTCTAGAACAGGACATGCAAAAATCCATTCCCAAATCGATGATTTATAGAGCAAACAGAAATGCATAAAGAAAACCATTATATTTAGCTGTATTGTCCAAGTCTGCAACAAAGCCTACTTTGACATTGCTCTTTTTGATTAAAAGGAGACTTTTTTCCTAGCCCTTTAATTCTTCTTGAAGACATCTTATTTCTATTTTATTTACAACACAAAAATTATAGCAATTAACCTGTGATACACAATTTATCATGTGGCTTCAGAGCTTTAGTGAGGGACTTTTTGGATTGCCTCAGCTTGATTTGTCTAACTCTCCTAGGACCACTTGAAAAACTTCTCAGGAATATTCTGCTTCAATACTTTTGCTGGTGATAACAGCTACATGTGTGTTTCTCATCCAGATTTGGGAAGAGGAAACTGGAATGCTTCCACAGTGTACAGAGGGTTTGGGTATAGAACAGGAATATTCATCTTGAACTAGTGGCAGATTTAAACTCAATTTTGTGGCAAAACCAGAGACCACAAACTTGTACTTCTCTTTTCCTACTGAAGAAGGAAGCTTGCCCAATTCATCCATTTCTACTTTGATATACATTGGTGACATGACACGAAATATAATGCAAGATATCTCAAAGTCTTATGTTAGACGATGCTAATGACTTACATCCAAATATTAAAATGAAAAAAGAACACAACTGGCTGGGGAAAAAAGTCTACGTTCCTACTTCCTGACACATCAGTTACGGTGCGGTTTGATGGTACATTTAACCTGTTGGAACAGCTAGGTAACATCCACACGGGCAGTATTGCTTCTCCCCCGCTATTGTTACTGTAGAGCTACGCTGGTGCTTTTCTGATCTTATGCTGAGTTAGTTCGGAGAGTGCCCTTAAGCACCAGGGTA
>VYZV01014762.1:11664-21685 GCA_013401275.1 Pandion haliaetus | reverse complement strand
ATTATTATTTGCCTAGCATCTCACTCCAGTTGAAACATTTCAGCCATATTTCCATGTCTAAAGATTACACTATATCCAGGTAAGAAGTTTATCTCTTTTATTTTAATACTCTCTTCTCTTTTATGATTAGACTTGGTCCTGAAGAATACCTTAGGCTGAATTAGCAGCAACACAGGATGGGATAGCAGGCTGAGCAGGACACAATGACAAAATGTATTCCAATGCTTTAAGCTACATTTAGAACTGATCTTGTGCCCAAGGAAGGGCAGAGGCCACTATGGGCTGAAATTGTAGCAAGAGTTTACGATGAGATGGGATCTCAATTGTCATTAGATACCGAGACAAGCTGATGAGCCCAAGAGCAGATCTTTAGGTCACCTGGTAAACCTGTGTTAGGAATAGTCTGATTGACCCAAGGAATAGTCTGATCGACCCAAGGAATAGTCTGATCGACCCAAGGTTGAAATTTTCCTTATGAGCCCTGTCCAACTTCATCTGTCTTCTGGAATACTATCCGAAGGTACTCTTAGGCAAAACAAACAACAAAAAAAAGGGGGTGGAAGGAAGGAAAATTCTTTCTACCAGATCTTCTTAAATGTGAAGAAAATCACATTCTCACTTGTGTATGAATATTTATGACCACTCATATTAGACCAGTACTAGAGGCTGAAAATTTTACTTCAGCATTCTTTATTAATGTATCTTTCATTAGCCCTCTTTGTTAATGTATCCTTCATTACTAGACACAGGCTTAACATGGGGTGGTAGGATGACACAGATGTATTAGTCTCCCAGTCCCTTAATAATGCTACAATGACATATTTCCCAGGCAAATCNAAATCATGGCTTGAGACATTCTCTATTACACTAGGGTTATGTCCAACCTGATTTACTCATTTTATATTAAGTATTCCTAAAATTGGGTACTTGTATTAATTAATACCTCAGGAATATGGAGCTTCTTTAACTGGTCTTCAGTAATTTCACTGAGCTGTCGAAATGTCATTGTAAAATCAGCCTTCGTATCTTCCATAAGCTAGTGAAAGAAGATCCTTCTATCAGAGTTTTTAAAGTATGGGGTATCAGTCCAGATGTTTGCCAACAAAATTAGCAAAGCAAACTTACTTTTAGGAGGAAAGCAATCAAATAGTTATCATCCTCATTCTCCCCAGTAAGACCCAATTTTGTTTTGAATAGTTCTGTGAAACTGAAGATAGCAACAAAGTAAGGAAATTGTCACATAACATAATTTATAGTATTGTAACTACAAGGTTTAAGCTCTGGAACTGCATACCGGATGTAATAGCGCTCACCATATCCCTCCAAAACCTGGGAAGCTCTGCAAAAAACAAAAGAAATGTCAAATTCTATGGAACTACAATACTACTGTGGGTACAATCCTACTGTACACTAAAGAATGAAAACTTCTGTCTGATATCTCACAAACATTGATATTCTGCATCAGCTAGGATCTGTAGTGGGAAAAAGACTGAGGGGAAACATTTTAACAGGCTTCAAGTACATAAATAGCTGCTGCAAAGAAGAAAAATACAATGTTCTTTCTTTTCATACTGAGTAAGAAGTCATGTGTTTAAACCGCACAAAAGAAGATTAATATTAGGAATCTTTAAAATAGGATATTAAAATACTACCTCATTACTTCAGGAGGATGTATGGCCTTCATAAGCAAGCATCTTAAAGAACAAGCTAGACAAACTTAGAACAGAAAACTACAGGCAAAGGTGCTACCTTAGTGAAAGGAGAATGGACTGCACATCTAGAACTGCCTTCCAGTCATACTTTGCTAATATTTATGACCAATGAAAACCTTTTTCCCCTCCCTCCAACCTTATTCTGACCAATAATTAATTCAGAATCAATTTCCACTTAGAAAAAAAGATTTTATAAGCTAATCCCTTTCTTCCCTATGCATGTGGTGATCAGAGGGTCTCCCATCTCACTAGTTCTTTTAAGCATTAAGATATTTTAAGGATTACTTACAGCTGCTTTTGCCTGGGATCCAATAAAGGGTTTAGAGCTTGTAACAGCTTGCTCAGATTAAACAGCCCAACATTTGCCTGGTTTCCTATTTTATACCTCCTTTCATCATCAGATGTGTTTGGAACAAAATCTGTTTCAAACAAAACACTGCTTTTCCACAACTGAGTAATTACAATAAATAATCAATGTTAAAATATTGAAGTGCATTCATTTTTATACTTACACAGCAAACTAATAAAAACCCTAAAGCCACTAAATGTTTAAAATCAGATCACAAGGATACTTATTTACAGTGATTTAACTCAAGATCCATTATTTGCAAATCTAAGGAATGCATCCTTCACAGAGAAGTTCCCATGTGTCACAAGTGGCATTTTCCTACTTGAAGATACAAAATAAATTCAGATGTTTAAACAGAAAAAGACCATTTTTACACTAAAACCAATGTCTTAGTCGATGTTTTTACTATGTATAGTGCTACTATTTAGCACACACACTAAGCAAACAACTGTACAACCAGATTTGGGATTTACAAGTAATTTTGGAAAAGTAACGTGTATAAACACGTATTTAAATAAATAGGCCACCTAAGCAAGATTTGTTTCAGTTGTACAAGCAAGATTTATGTATTCACATAAAAATTAGGTCTAATATGTTCCAGTAAGCAAATCCATTATTTGGGAGATAATAAATACCTGCTATGCAAGTTACAGGTATTCAGAAGTAAAATATATGCATATCTACAGCACCAGTATCTGAATGGATGCAGTATGAACCCCTTGCACAGATCAAATGCAGATCAATGCACAGCATTGCCCGAGTCCTCAGAGGACACTAATAACAAATGGAGCATTAAGGAGACCTGTGACACACCTGTCAGATCTGGTGGTTGATTCAAATCTGAATTTTAACTCTAAAGTATTTAATCTGGCTCTAGAGTGTACTGGCTCTGGCTGGGATGGAGTTAATTTTCTTCATAGCATCCTGTACGGCGCTGTGTTTTAGACTTGTGACTAAAACAGTGTTGATAACACACCGATGTTTTAGCTATTGCTGAGCAGCGCTTGCACAGCATCAAGGCCCCTGTTCTCACTCTGCAACCCCAGCAAGTTGGGCTGGGGTGGGCAAGAGGCTGGGAGGGGACACAGCTGGGACAGCTGACCCCAGCTGACCAAAGGGATATTGCATACCATATAATGTCAGGCTCTGCAATAAAAACTGGGGGTAGTTTTTCCAAGGCAGTTGTTGCTTGGGGACTGACTGGGCATCAGTCTGGTGGTGGAAGGTGGTGAGTGATTGCCTTTGCATCACTTTCTGGTTGCCTCCGCCCCTTTTTTTCCCTTCACTTATTCAATCATCTTTATCTTGACCCATGAGCTTTTTCTCATCTTTGCTCTTCCAATTCTCTCCCGCAATGCACAGCAGAGGGCAGTGAACAAGTGGTTGATGGGTGCTTAATTGCTGGCTGGGGTCAACCAACCCACCATATAGAGAAAGATCTAAAACCAGAAAAGCCCTGTTTTTATAATGCAATACAAACAGTACGGCATTTATTCTCATGTGATTTCCTTAATTTGAGGCTGCAGAAAACAAACAGCAAGATAACCACTGCTGGTTCTGAAGCTTACTCAGATGCAACCTCTAAACAATAACAGAATCATAGAATCATAGAATCATTGAGGTTGGAAAAGATCATCGAGTCCAACTATCAACCATGCCCACTAAACCATGTCCTGAAGTGCCTTGTCTACAGGCATTTTGAATACCTCCAGGGATGGTGACTCCACCACTTCCCTGGGCAGCCTGTTCCAATGCCTAACAACTCTTTCAGTAAAGAGATTTTTCCTAATATCCAATCTAAACCTCCCCTGCCACAACTTGAGTCCATTTCCCCTCGTCCTATCACCAGCCACCTGACAGAAAAGACCAGCACCCACCTCACTACAACCTCCTTTCAGGATAATATGCATTTATGTACACACTGGACCTGTATCTATCAATCCCAGACTGACTGAGTTCATACTTTCAAAGAAAGGTTGCCATAAGTGGGTAGGTTTGATTTGTTTTCTTCCAACATATACTAAGCTGCTATGACTATAAAGCTAGAGCATGATGCCTGCAAAGTTACTGTATACCACTTTTGCTTTTGTCTGCTTACAGCAACATGCAATTTTTAGTTTTCTAGGTTTCTGTTGTAGCATTTATTCAACTGATGAAGTTCAACTGGAAACATCCTCATGAAAATGAATTTAATAGTAGTATTTCATTAACACGACTTTTAGCACTTGAAATGCAAACTATAGTGTATCATAAAACTGACCTCTGATACAATTTTTTTTTCCCTAAAACTCTTCAAACGATACACATGCTTGGGATTTTTCTGCTAATAACGTTAGGAGTTTTCATGCACATGGAAACTACATAGATTAAGATACAGAATTTATATTAAGTAAAAAAAACATATTTAAAAACAGTTGCTACACTCACTTGGGTCATAGGAGTCCATAAATCCAAATGGACCATAATCTATTGTTATGGATAATAAACTGAAGTTATCTGTATTGCACACACCTACAATTAAACAAGGAGAAGCAAAAGTTAAAATTCCACCTGAACCCTGTAGCCTCTAGAAAATTTGCTGTGAAATAGATCTACTGAATCTAGAGAACTTTGGAGCAGTTACCTTTCAGAAATCAGACTCTGGAAAATAAACTTGTCTCACTTACTCTTGACCTGGCATGCATTTTAAGTATTAAAAGGAGAAACTGTTTGCTACATTATCTTGTATCTAGTTTCTATACCTAGGTGGCACTGTTTCCTTTTCCTTTCAGTGCTACACAGTATTGAAAGAGCATCTTGCAAATTAGCTGCTGGTCATTAGCTGCTTCCTTGCAAGTTGACTGGGTGCTGTATTAGCAAGATGATGCTATTTTATTTTTCATAATATAAATCTGAAACAAAGGCGGACAGCACTGTATCCTATATACTATAAAAGGCCAGATTTTTATATAGATGCATCAAATTCAGAGCAATTAAACTTATATATGACATCAGTACGTGGTCTTCATACATCAGACTATTTCAATCCTGAGAATTCTTGCTCCCATATTCTTGCTTCTATCAGATACAGTCATGCTTTGAAAGATCAGAAAGTACTCCTAACTCTGCTATGAAAAAACTTGTATATTAACGCATAACAGATACTGCTGTAGGCGAAGACATCAGAAGAACTGAAGATCAAAGTGACAAATAAAAGCCATCTTTAAGCATGACTATAAAAAACCACTCCTGCAAAGCCAATGCCATCTACTGCAGCTTACCATGTGCAAACCCCACAGACATCCACAATGCAATCAGATTTGCAGTCTCTGATATGACTGTAGAGAAAAATTCCTGAAATCAAACACATCTTTTACTTCAAGCCCTCTGAATCAAAAATATGGAGTACAATAAATAACATAAACATTTGATTCATTTTAGAAATATGTCATATATTCTATTTTTAAATGTGTATCTCTCTGTCAGGACTTTTCATTAACATTCTGAATGGTATGACTGCACAATAACCTTATCCAGCAAAGGCTATAGTTAAATAAGTACATCCAGGTGCCCTAAAAGAAATTTAAAAGTCCAAAACAGAAACAAAGACACTATATATACTAGTATATACTATATCTATTACATTTATACTAGAAAAAGCATAATTCATCACTTCACGGACCACTGCTCACTTAAAATCTGAGCAGTAAGAGAACAAAAAATAACAGAAAATGGAAGCTTCCCAATACACATTTCCATAATGAAAAGTGGTAAGAATGCTCTTATTTGTCTTTGAGGAAAAAACTTCAAGCAGCAGGTTTTTAGTGAAGAGAATTAACAAACTTTCACTAATAAAACCTGGAAGCTTACTTCAAATCGTAAAACCTTTCAAAACTTGAAACTTTGAAAAGCTTTGTATAATATTTGTTCACATGCTTGTGGAATATAAAAACAATTTTTAAAAAAGACTTACCAGGTATCTATTTGAATCATTCATGGCTATTGATGGAAAATGTTCCTGGATGATAAAGTCTAGCAATCTTCTGTAATAGGAGAGGCAGAATTCTTTAAACAAAAATGGTACTTTTAGAACTGATCATTCAAAATTCTTGTTTTCAAACAGCTAAATGCTGATCTACAGCTTGCTGCAAACAGTTACTAGAAAACTCAATCTGTTTATTCCAGTGAGTCTTGGATTAAGCCCTTCCAAATGCTTAGAGATAAAACCTAAGGTTCCACTCATATTTATGAGTGGAGACTGCCTGATAGAGTTAAAATGATTCCCATGTGTTAAACTTGCAGAGCACACCAGGATCTGGTTTTGCCTGCAGTAATATTAAGTTTTTAGGAAAAAAAAATTTTGCATATCCAAAAAAACCTTATATGATTACAAGGAATAATTCTACATCAGAAGTGTCACAAAGAAAATTTTATGGCTGAATTCTTACGAAGTAGCGTTACTTGCCATAGTAACTGGCCATTCCCAAAACAGTGCTGCATAGTCCTACAAGACAGGCTCAGGAAATTGGAATACATGCATTAAAAATTGCAATGCCTGTCAGACGCAGATCTTTGCAGATCTAAAGCTTTAAAGTAGAGCGGCTGGCATGTAGCACATTTAGGAGCTCCCTGTAGGACCCTCTTGTGGTCAGAGCCAGCCAGGACCCCCGGCACAGGAAGCTGTAAGCATCATCTGTACGTAAGGTAGGCAGCCTGGGCAAGGGTTGGACCTGGGCAAGCGTTGTGCGGCTGTGCATACAAATATCTAGATTTTACCTTCTAATTAGGTTATTGGAGCAAATCATTGAACTCTCCTCAAACTGTGATGATTTTATTAGAGTACCTAGCAACCTGACCTTCAGAAGGGTGTCCAACTTATTGCCTCTAAATTTTAGCTGGTTGCTCCAGAACATCCTCTTTCAGGAGGACCTTCTCTAACGATGAAGCACAGACAGTCACACCAGCCTTGGCCTGCTCTTGGCCACTCTTTCTGAGGCCCCCTCCAAAACAGGCAGGAAGGAGTTGTCTATGTTGCATGAGTACAAGTGATCTTTACATGCTCCTTAAATCCAATGGGTCATAAATACTTTAAACGAAACAAGACAAGACTTAAAATCAGTTTCTTAATTCAGTCTTTCAGTTTTACAATTAAAATCTGCTGTGAGATTTTTAAAAAAAAAAAAAAGGAAAGAAAGACAGTGTAGACTGATATGGGAAGTTAAACTGAATTGTCAGTTACTACAATGTACAACTGCTGCTATGAGCTCTTGCTCGTTTTAAGCACCCCAGAACAATTTCTATTGCTCCTGAGGTGAAATGACCAACTTTTAAATATTTACAGTAGACCTAAAAATTTGTCATGCTAATTGCTTGACACACAAATTAATATTGCTAAGAGGTTTAAAACTGCAATAATTTCTTACCTAGTATACTTCTCTGGTTCTGCATGTTTCTGGAGAGCATACTTTATACAATATACTTATGCTAGTGATTTATTTCATATTTCTCTTAATAAAGCTTCATAGACAGCTATGAGACATGTAGGAACTTATGCTTTAAATTTACAGATCTTTCCAAAACAAACAACTCCTCTCTAGTGCTTAGTTACTAGAACTACTTCAGCTATAAAACCTTTCTCATGTTGTAAGATCCAGGCCTTCAAAAACCTCTAGGGGGTTTTACCCCTATGAGTTAAGATCTTTTGTAAGCTTGTATAAAAATAGCACGTTATCCTTCTAAATTATGCAATCTTCTTTTTTAAATAATTTATGTATAAATTCCAACTGTATATATGCATTCTAATATATATTTGATTGTTAAGAAAACTAATATAGTTACTATGAAGATTAAATTCAAACCTTTGTAAGTCCAGTTCCCCCGAATGAGCTAAGATTTCTAAGGATCCTATACGAAACCATGATTTGGCAAGACGTAGCACTATTGCACCTTAAATATAGACACGTGTTTAAATGTAAACAAAGTATCAGCAAAATAAAATAGTTCCATAGTAAAAGCCATCATGTGTTGTTTCTATAGACACAGAATTTATACATGCGTAGTTAAACTGGTATTTGTCTAAGTATGCTCAACGTATAACAGATGAATATGTACAGTGTTACTTTGCTACACGTACATTTTGATGATAAAGGTTAATTTGCTATACCAGCAAACACAGGCAAAATTCCAGTACTGCATTAATACTAGAATTACTCCAGAGATGCTAATGCTACCAACAAAGAAAGAACCAACATAAATAGATTTTTCCCCAAGCTGTGCCATACCACTCTTTTTCACAGCAGGTATAGATGAGGTAGCAATGGCACAGCCACACTAGTGTTTCCACCATCCTAGTATTGCTGTTGGAACAATGGAAAATTTCCCTAGTTTTCAGTATCGTTTTTCTAACAGCAAGTGAAAATAAAAATTACACCCTTACAACACATATGCCACAATCATAGCAGACCTGTTCATAGGGCTTCATTTCTTTAACTAAGATATGTTTCAGACTGATTTTCTCAGAAGAGGTTTTATATCTTAATAAATTAAATTAAGCCTATTTAGTACTTTTTATTATACATTTATGACATTAAAATTAATTTTTTGTAATGGAGAATTAAGTTACAGTGTTGCAACAGATTATTTTGAAATGTCTTCATTACCTCTTTCTTTCTTAATATTTCCATTGTAAAACTGGTCTCTCCACACATCATCATCACTTACAACTAAGCTGTAACAAGCAAGAAATGAACATTAAAAAGTTATCTCAGGAAAAATAATTTACAATGAAGATCAAGTCATATTTTATATAACTTTATTTCTTTCATAAAAAGAAAGACCTTTTTGCCGGCATAGCTTTGTATTTACAAATGACACAGGCAAACTGTAAGCCAAGGCTTACCAAGCTTCATTAGCGTGATGCATTTATTTTGTATTTATACAATGCTGTTCAATTTCCTTTACTTACACTGTTCTTGGCGAGGGGATTGCACTCAAAAAAAGTACTACATTCATTTGGAACCTCAGTGACTGATTACTGTGATGGTAACATTAAATAAGCCACAATCTCCCTGAGNACCAAATTGTTGCATCAGATGGAGGTTGCCTTTTACATGGGCCAAAACTGTTGTCTCAGGAATTTCAGGGACAGATCTGGGACCCTTAGCAATCTGGAACTCTTCAAATAGCATCAACACACACAAAAGGCATAATTTTGATGATACATTATAATTATCCCTTTCTTCCTCACAGCTACTTGTACTTGGATATTTAAAAACAATCTCTTCCTTTCATTTGCCTTAAAATTCTGCACATCCTGTAAATTTTCATGTTTATCCAAATATTGAGATTTGTGAGTGCTTGGAACAACTTTGCTTGCTCTAAAATATTTCACAATTTACATTCATTTTACGAAATAAAATATATAATTTCACTGTATTTTCTGTTATATCAGGAAAAATAAAATGGAATCAATCCTCACAAACTATGCAAGGGCATCATATTCCCCAAAGGTTAATGTGTAGGAAGTTTTCTCTCCCAAGCAACTGGGATTACACTGACAATCCAGCAGAAGTAATGCTTGGTGCTGTCTTCTGAAAGACGTGTTGTCCCCTCAATAGGCACAGAAGCCTTCTTGTTACAAGAATCTAGCAGCAGGAAAATTTAGCTGATTTTGTATAATTCTTCTTTATCTTTGCTTGCTGGTAACTGGAAAACATTCTTCTATTCAGGTGAGACATGGACCTGTTGGAGCAGGTCCAGAGGAGGGCCACAAAAATAATCAGAGGGGTGGAACACCTCTCCTATGAAGAAAGGCTGAGAGTTGGGGTTGTTCAGCCTGGAGAAGAGAAGGCCCGGGGAGACCTTATTCAGCCTTTCAGTACTTAAAGAGGGCTCACAAGAAAGATGGGGACAGACTTTTTAGCAGGGCCTGTTACGACAGGACAAGGGGTAATGTTTTTAAACTAATAGAGGGTAGATTTAG
>VYZV01014761.1:65212-75754 GCA_013401275.1 Pandion haliaetus | reverse complement strand
ATATTCTTCAATTACAATTTCATTCAGCATTTCAGCCCAAGTTCATTGAGTCTGTCCCTTAAGTATATGAAATGTGAAGATGTGTTAGCTTCTTGATTAATAATTAATTAATTACAAGCAAAAATAATAAAATTCTTAATGCAAGGTATTGGTCATTGTCATTCTCTCGTAACCAAACTACGGCAGTTAAAATCAGCATTTATACATTTTCTATTAACTTGACATTCTTAATTCCATATTAGCCACAGGCTGCTAATATCTAGTGCTTAGATCTGTATCTATAAGGACATCAATACCCAGTACTGCATTTTTCAAGAAAATGGTGTATAACGTGATTGGCTCAGGATGAGGGATGGCAAGCATAATTTTGCAACTGGTAAATAATCACCTGCAAAGAGATGCATCTAGACTGTGCATTCAGTGTCATGAGAACTAAAAAACAATGTCATAATATCAATTATCAGTTCATGAATTTTTTCCTAAACACAATGAAGAGCAATCAGTGATTTCACACTGATTGTAAGTGTCGGTGATGCAAATCATGCTCTAACTCAAAACACTGTCAAACACCATCCCCAAAATCTTAAAAATATTTTCTTATGACTAGAAGAATAAAAAGAAAAATCAGTATAATTTCATTAATTTAAGTAATAGTGGTGGAATCTTATTACTCAAACCCCTACCTAGATGTACCTCACTTTATGTTTTTGCTGTAATCAAGAAGCTTCATAAATCAAAAAAAAGTTTGCTTCATGCTGTCATTTTGAATTATGCCTTTAGCTGTCTTCAAACAGGTACTGTAGTTAAAATTGAAGCTTACATCAGTTAAAACAGCTGTCAATATGTATTACAGTAGCTGACAACACACTCGTGTTTTCTAATCTTTATACCCTCACACATTCATCTTTGTTACTAATAATGTGTATTTTATCAAATTTTATGTTTAATGATACTTTGATCAAATATTCTCCAAATATGGCAATATCTTAAATAGAGTCTGCAGTGAATAAAGTGAATGCATTTTGGCTGTATGACCATATAGTGCAGCAGTTTGCTGTGACAACAATTTTCTTCCCTCCAAATGGTCCAAGACAACATCCTCACAGTAGAAGCCTATTCCTAAACTCCACTGAAATCAATGTTAGTCTTCTGGTCTATTCTTCCATGTACTCAGCACCTCTTCTATGTGTGTGGACAGTCACAAGTTCATGCTTTGTCATTTGGTATTTTCTATTTTGTCACTGTTTCAGTTTGTTACTCCAGTCTTAAGGAGAGAATTAGTTCCTCTGTGTGTGAACAGTGATTTTGGGCATAACCATCATACCTGGTTTATATGGACCCCCAGCACAGCATCTCTGAGTGGAGAGTAAATGCAAACTAACACATTTAAAACAAATGAATGAGCTGGCATGTATTAGTACAGGCTGAAGCTTTTTGTTTGTTTGCTTGTTTGGATGGTTAGTTTTGGTCTGGGTTTTTTTTTAACGTGACTATATGCAAAACTTACATTGCTACAATGTCATATGAAGTCCAAAAGAGAAAATTTACTAGTGATATTTATGCTAACATTTGCGGCAGCTAAATATCTTTGAAAAAAAACTTAAATCAGGACCAGCTTTGGTGCATAACCTTCCAGAAATTTTCTATCTATTTACTGTGCTTGAGGTACATTCATTTAATTTCCAAATTCCCATAGCTGCATTTAAAGCTTATCTTCATTAAAGTATCTCCAATTATATAGATTCCTATATTTAGCCAGTGGTTTCACTCAGCTGCATTTTATTAATTTGGATTAACACCAGATGCTGAATTGGAATTCTGTATCTTAATATAATATCTCATAATTGGAATTCTTGAGACCCACCAAGAAAAAAAAAGCTGTATCAAACTGAACATTTTTATAATAGTAGCACAGGTATGTTGAAAGACAAGATGTCCCACAAAGGATCCTTTAAACTAGCATTGAAAGGAAATTTTCAGCATGGTTTTCTGTTAGCAATTAGTTAATTGCACATAATATATATATGTTAGCAGAAGAATGGCTTCTATACATTATTTTGGTTTTAAATCACCTTTTTTTTTATTAAAAAAAGAGAAAGGAAAACTCTTGAACAGTTAATAGTGACTTAATAACATTTAAATATATAAACCGGCATATGTTCTTTCTCATAAAAAGGCTGAAATCTTTTTATTGAGACAGTATAATGCTATATTAGATTCTGGGAAATAAAAGAAACCTTTTTTTCAAGTTTATAAGTTACCAAAGAACCTATATAAAGATGTATCAAGGACAAACTGCCATTGTTCCCGAATTTAATAAATTTAGTGTTTCTTTGTTAGAGGATAAGTATTTGCTTTACTAAGTTTTTTAGAGCTCAAGTTTAATGTACTGGGAGAAGAGGGAACAACAAAAACAAAATAGCCACTAACTACAGAGGATATATTTCCCTTAAAAGCTCCCAGTAAGGTTTTCTTATTTCCTACTCTCCAGTGAGCAGCTTCAGAGAAGTAAAAGTGATTAATACGGCTCTCATCAACTATCCACATTTAAAGTCGTTGCGGAGAATGTAAATAATAGCAAAAGAAAACAACCACGTCTGAAATGGGAGCATGGATGTTACTGCTGAGCTGTTAATTTAGATTTTACTTAGACTATAACTCTCTCTGGTTCCTAAACCTGAAACGGCTATGAGAATTCATTTATTTGTTTCAAAATGAGATGTTCTTTAAAAACAAAACCAGATATTGCTCTTTTTCCTTCTATCTGTTCTTGAGGGGACTGGATCGGAACTATAACTGGATAATGGAGTTTTGAGGTACCAAAATTGCTTTAATCCCACATTGACATATGGACATTTTTCAGTAGTTACATGAGATTAGAATAGTGTCAAAACAGGCTTAAACCTTTCCTTCTTCTCTCTCTTTTCCCAGTATTAGAAAGCTGGGCATGTGAAAACTAAGAAATCCCTGAAAAATGATTGTCTCAAAACAGTTCTGACCACTGACAAACCTGATTTATCTTTTAGCATCTGGTCTCACAGGCTATTTTGAACGTTAAAGATAGTAGGGTACCTGGTGAATACTTTTGTTCTGTGAATATGTACTGCTGTGGTCCTGGGATTGTACACGGTGATGTACCTCACTTTGTAGCGGTGTGTGGTATGGAGAACATATCGGAAAGAATAGCATTCAATTTAAAGATATTCAGAGCATCACGTTTTCCCATGGCACTGCAAGAAAACTCTGTGTTTGTGTGTGTGTATATGCCATTAAAAGAGAAAGCAAGAGTGCACACAGGAGGAAAGATTGTTGTCTCAACTATTCTCTTCCTTCTTGATTCCAGATAGACAGGAAACTAATTAGACCAGGGTGCTCGGCTTAAAAGGAAAAAGACTGTTTGCTCTACACAGCAGGGTAGAGCTTTGCATCTCATTTGCTGTTGAGAAAGTGAGAGCTGGGGCATTCCACCTAGTGAATACAGTAAGTGTAATGACCCCCTTCTCTACTGGATGGAGAGATAAAGGCAGGACATTTAATCCCATAAAGGGCACTGCAGCTAGGAGTGAAACAGATTTCCCTTTAAAATCATAGAATCATAGAATAGTTTAGTTTGGAAAAGACCCGTTAAGACCATTGAGTCCAAACACAAACCTAACACTGCCAAGTCCATGTCCCTAAGTGCCACATCTACATGTCTTTTAAATACCTCCAGGGATGGTGACTCAAGCACTTCCCTGGGCAGCCTGTTCCAATGCTTGACAACACCTTCAGTAAAGAAATTTTTCCTAATACCCAATGTAAACCTCCCCTGGTGCAACCTGAGCTCATTTCCTTTTGTCCTATCACTTTTTACTTGGGAGAAGAGACCTCTCTACACCCCCTCACCAGCTTCGTTGCCCTTCTCTGGACAAGCTCCAGCACCTCAATATCTTTCTTGTAGTGAGGGGCTCAAAACTGAACACAGTATTCGAGATGTGACCTCACCAGTGCCGAGTTACAGGGGGACGATCACTTCCCTGCTCCTGCTGGCCACACTGTTTCTGATACAAAAAGGAGAAATGAAACAAGAAATTCCTTCTTTGGGTACCAACAGGAGGCCTGAGCATTTTCCCATCGTGTTTCAATGCAATTTTTAGCAAGTTTTGCTACTGCATTCCTAAAATCAGGCTTTCAGGTAAAATTTTCTTTTGTCTTCCTCGTACCTTTGTCTTACAATCAGATTAAACCAATTTTAAAATGTTTAGAATTATTTCTTTTAAGCATATAATTTCTGGTATAATGCTTTTTAAAACAGACTTCAAGGGGAATGGAGGGAAGAGGGGAGAGTTTCTTGGCCTGACAGTTTTATACTTCTGACTCTGGTTAATATTTTAGTAGCCTACGTTTACCTCAGAGAGATTTTTATTCTCTCTGTTCTCTAATGTACCAAATACACTCCAAAATATGCTGCTGATTTCCTGTGGTTTTCTACGTTTGAAATTCAAACTGAATGCATGTAATTAAACCAGTTCACTTGAGTTCACTGAAATCACTTAAATTCTTTATTGTCATAGCACTTTCCAGCAAGTTGCTATGTGTTTTTCATTACGTTCCTTTCCTTAAAAAAATATTACATAATTTAAACTCTTTTATAAAATAGAGGGGATGTATAATTGTCAACAGTAACCTACCTGATGTTTTGAAGAACTGCAACTGATTCTTTTTGAATCAGACTTCCTTTCTTAAATGTTTTGAAGGCATTGAAATTGACAGAATGACAACTCCATATGCAAAAGCTTAGACTTCATCTGCAGTATAGTGTTAGATACAGCACACAAAGCAAACAACAAGGTTTTTTTAATTCTCCTTACCTCTCAGCTCCAGCCTTTATCCACTGCAATAACTATGACCATCAGCCATTCCAGTTTATGACAACCAAGTAACAGCTTGTAGGCTTCAAAGAAGACAGACAGCCAAATTGCTGAAATCTCTAATGGAGGTTAAGCAGGGCTGACAGGGTTGTTGGGCTTTTTTAGAACACAGGGGGTTTTTTGTTTGGATAAAAAATAACATGCAATGAAGACTGGTATTCTGCCAATTGTTTGACAGAAGAGTAACATTTGGGCTGCCTCTAAAAGGAAATAAATACATGTAAGAGCTCCAGATGTGGTTTCTAGATTCCATTATTATAAAAGGTACATGGGAATTGGGCTTAGATGGTCACAGGTATCGTGGAGCCCTCCATCCAAGTCTCACTTTTCCAACATAGTTTTTTTGCCAATACTCTGTTCATGCCATGTATTTGTTCTGTTCTGATCTATTCCAAGGTCTGCACATGTATCTTTCTGTTTAATACTTCATGTACTAATTGCTAGCACAATAGACATTACTCTTCCAGATAGGACTTTTTTTAATATTGATACTAGGTTGTTAAATTGTACAATACTGGGCTGTGTAAAATAATCCCATTGTACATAAGCAGAGTGGATCATATTTACCTCCTGTTCACACATGTTGGGCTGGACCATACCAAGCAGTTAAGATGATTCTGCACAGAATCTCATGGAGACAAACAGAAAACATGAACTAGAAAAGCTATCTAGAATAATAATTTTTATTGTAATTTCCCAATATCTTTGTGTTGGTCCAATGCTATAAGGCAGCAAATGAGGGAATGTGCTGTTAATTTCCTATTCTTTCTTACCCATTCCAGGGATGCCCTCTTTTATGGCTAGGAGTATGACTGGCATTTGTTTAAAACTATTTGTCTGTTCTTAAGAAAAACAGGTGTGTCATTGTTTATACATTTAATATAATTTAAATTGTTCAGTATTTATTATAACTATTAGAAGCATTTTAGATACGGAGAAAAATACAAGTCAAATGCAGAACTATTCCTCCATTTAAATTTCTATCTAACTGAACTTTTAATAAAGAAGGAATACAAATTTTATCTCTGAATAAAACCATAAGAGAAGCTAACCTCATGCCATACTTCCACTACTTAACTCTATTAGTAGGGACAAGTAGCTTGGAGTTTTGGAGATATTGCAAATAATCATTATTTTTGTCTCAGTAAAAGACCTAACCTTTAATTACCTAAGGTTAGAATACTTTCTTGCCTTAAAAATGAAAGAGAAATAATCTGTCCATTGTGAATGTAGTTCAGTAAGAAAAAAATATTCTACTGTTTCCCTTGTCTATTAAGTATGAGCTGGAAAATCAAGAGGTGAAGCTATAGCAAATAACAAAGATATAAATACTTTGACTATTCCTCTTTAAAAATTATATATCTGATTTGGAATTGCTTATTTTGAACAAAGAAACACTGGTTTTTTGTCCTTCCAAACACTAACAGTGATGTTGAACAGCTATACAGTTCATTTTACACTTCAGACATTTACTTCTCTAATATCTGAATTTTAGAATGTCTGAATCTTAGAACTCTTTCTCCCTATTGAGTTTGAAACCGTCTGAGCAGGCCCCTTGGATTATGATGAGAAGAAGATCATCCATAACCATATCTCCCTTTTGAGGACAGCACAAAGGATGTTGTATGTGAAGTTATGGTTATATGTGAAGCTAAAGAATAAAGAACACTTATGAGAAACAAGAACTACACTGCACAGTTGCTTTTATGGGAGAGAATAATAAAATTATATAATGTAATGATACAAGAGGTGTTTCTCAGATTTATATAAATCTCAGACTGGAGACTTATTATCTCCCTAATCAGCTGAAATGTCAGTACTGGAAATTCTTGATCCTAGATTTATACTACTTCTTAGAATGCGGGATAGCCAAATCATGAAACAGAATTGGAGCAACTGTACTCTGAGATCCACAGTAATTTTTAATGGAAAATAAAACAATAGCACAACTGAAAAAACCCTGAAACCCTAGACCTTAAGCCTTTTCAGACCATGTTATAAGAAAGGAAGAGGAAGAGGGAAGGTGAAGAAAAAAAGCTCTTTGTGTCAAATTTTATATTTCAAAAGCATTTCTCTTATCTCAGAGCTTAATGGTTGGTTCTGGAAAGTAAAATCCAGCTGTGGTCCCATTCTTCTATGTCCACATCCAATCTACTCAGAGTGGCACACATACTCCAGGATTCATGATTTAATTTTTCTTCTCACATTCAATATAGTTGCTACATCCAGATCTAAAGTAAACCACTTAACACTTTCTAATTTTATCCTAGAAATGTATTCCTGCATATAGAGGATATAAACTACAAAAGAAGAAATATATCTTTATGAATTCAGAGTATTTTTAAACTGCCAGTGCTTCTGTTTCTCTAATAACTAAATGCAGTATGGAATAGTTAAATGCTTGGCTTTGTAGAATAACTAATATTTCTAGATTTATTAAAAGGTTCTATTTTACAAACCTGCCAAACTTGCAAATTCCATTCTCAGAGGTACAGCGTAAATCAATATAACTGTAACTATTTTCAGTCACACATTAGTTTAACACAATTATTTCATTCTGAAATTTGGGAGCACTTAGTATTAATGCAACTGATGAAAAGTGGCAGTCTCTCTCTTAAAGTGAAAATGTAATTTAAGAAAGAAGTATTGATCCAGTTAAGTCTGAATAGTGAGAAATAATGCCTGTCTATAATCTTAGCATTTTTTTCATCTCACATTATTAGGGCTGCAAGCTAAAACTGCTGTTACCTTGCTTTGCTCAGAGATGGTTTAAATCAAAAGGTTTAGATCTGGATTTCAAGAGGCTTGGTTTCAGACCTAGATGTCCACATCTGCACAGCTCTCTAGAATTTCTACTTCTCACTGTGTTTCACACTTAGCAGGAACTCAGCTTTATTTTGGAAGCATCTTAAAATCTATTTTTGGCCTACATGGTGGGAATGCAAGAAAAACTCTAATAGCAGAATTTTCCTTGCTTGAGAAATAAACCTTCACTGAAACTACTGAAATATTATAATCCTCAAATCCAAGTCCTTCTCCAGACTCTGTATCAATGGAGAGCCTAGATTTGATGACATTTAACATTCTAATACTTGTAATTTTACCTATAGATAAATAAGAATTTTTCATAATTTACATCTAATTGAATCAGGTCATACAAGGTATACATAGTTCAAACAAAGTCCTGGAGAAAACACTTGGGCTGCCCAATTAAAATTTGGTCATCAAACTGATGGGCTGGTTTTCCAGGAGCTATTCTTATTCAGCCATTCTCTGGCTATTGCTCAATCATCCTGTCACAGCTAATCCATCCTTGAGACTCATAACAGGTATTTATTGGCATTCATTTGGGAGAACCTGGCACTTCTGATTTGTAGCATTGTCATATGAGTAATGAAGGAATTCTAAACTCATGCCAGTAAAGTAATTAGAGTGTAATATCATATGTTACACATAGACACACAGTGAGTGGCTGGCTAAGCATTATCTGCATCATCAATTCATGGACAAATAATTGAAATAAAGACAAGATAACCTTTATTTTGTATTATATTTATGAGGCTATGTGTCTTCATATAAAGTCAGATTTCTAGAAGCATGAGTTCAATAATGAAAGATAAACCTAGACCTTCTCTATAACCAAGGATTAATTTCCATATACATCATTTACTCTCAAGTTGTATCCTGCAGTCCTGGTATTTCAAGTGTGAAAAGAAAATATTGGACCCTGAAAACCAGATATTCTCTCCTTATGCCTGAGGTTCATCATCAGGAACACTACACAACAGAATAGCACAGATGGGCTATAGGTATAGGTATCTAAAAGAGATGGAACCTTGGAAAAAAAGTGAGAAGGAGGTTTCTGGAGTGCATTGACAACTTCCTAACACATGTGATCAGGGAGCCAACAAGAATAAAGGCTTTGTTGGACCCTATTCTTACCAACAAGGAGGAACTGCCTGAGCATGTGAATGTTGGGAGCAGCCTTGGCTGCAGTGATGATGTAATAGAGCATTCTGAGAAGATTAAATGAGGCAAGTAGGAGTATTTCAGTGCTAGACTTCAGGAGAACAGGCCTGTTCAGGGGCATGCTTGGACGAACCCCATGGGATATGGCTCTGGGGAGAAGAAGGAACAAGGAGATCTGGTTGATTTTCAAAGATCACCTGCTCTGAGCTCTAGAATAGTCCATCCCAGGAAATCAAGCAAAGGCAATAGGAGCACTGCATGGATAAACAAGCAGTGCTTGATAAACCAGATGGTTGTGCTGACCTTCAGAGGGTCATTGACAAGCTAGAGAAAGAGACAGACAAGAACATCAAGAAGTTCAACATCCAAACTCTTGCACATGGGGATTAATAACCCCAGGCACCAGTACAGGGTGGGCATTGACTGGCTGGAAAGCAGGTTTGCAGAAAAGGACTCAAGGCAGGTCCCAGGAAGTTGACCATGAGCCAGCAATGTGCCCTTGTGGCAAAGAGCCAGCAGCATCTCAGGCTGCATTAGATAGAGCTCTGCCAGCAGGTCAAGGGAGGAGATCTTTGTCCTCTGCTTAGCCCTGGAGAAACACATCTGGATGCTGGGTCCAGTACCAGTCTCCCAGGTAAAAGAGACAGAGATGTGCACTGCAGCAAGTCCAGTGAAGGGCAACAAAGAAGAATAAAGGCTTGGAGCATCTGTCTGATGAAGAGAGCCTAGGAGAGCTGGAACTGTTCAGCCTGGACCAGAGAAGGCTTTCTGGAATCTTATCCATGTGTATAAATACCTGATGATGGGAGTTAAGAAAAGGGAAACAGACTCTTCTCAGTGGTGCCCAATGACAAGGCAAGAAGTAATGAGCACAAACTTAAACACAGGGAATGTAATTCAAAAATAAGGAAGAAACTTTTTTTCCTGAGAACGTGGTTGAACACTGGAACAGGTTCTGCCCACCGATGTTGTGGAGTCTCCATCCTTAGAGATATCCAAAACTTGACTTGACACAGCCCTAAGCAACCTGCTCCAGCTGACCATGTCACCATCCTACTATTTGAACACAGACATGACCACTTCCTCTTGTACAGGTTGCAGCTGAAAAGGAATGAACTGAACTTTCTGTAATATCACAAGGTGATCACTGGAGATGAAAGGACAGCCACCACAACAAACTGGTGACAAAAATATCAGTATTCTGTAATTCTGGAGTTTCTTAGAGGTAGTACAAGAGTATTAAGTGATCATTGGGATGAGCTGCCACAATTTGGTGTGACTGTATGAATATGATGATGGATACCATGCTACAGACAATCTCCCAGAACAAGTTAAATGTTAAGCCTATGCCTTGATCTAAAATCTTACTCAGAAATAGGGTATAAAGGCATAAAGTTTTGGAGAATTATTTTAAAAGCATGCTAATTTGCTTCCTGAAAAAAAAAAGGACAAATGCTAAATAGTAGATTCCAAACTTTATTTTTCTTAATACTGCTATGACTACTTGTTATGGGTTTGTGTGGCGCGGTTTTCCCTTGGTGGCAGGGGAGGGGGGCTACAGAGGCGGCCCCTTTAAGAAGTTGCTGGAACTATTCGCCGCCCCAAAATGTCGGACCCGCGTGCCAAAATGTCGGACCCGCCTCTAGGCGGGGAGTGACGGTGG
>VYZV01014761.1:40796-58041 GCA_013401275.1 Pandion haliaetus | reverse complement strand
TTGGAGAAGTTGGTGAAGGACTGTCTCCCGTGGAAGGGCCCCCACAGTGGAGCAGGGGACGAGTGAGGAATCTTCCCCCTGAGGAAGGGAGCGGCAGAGACGATGTGTGGCGAGCTGACTCAACCCCCATCCCCTGTTCCCCTGCGCCGCCGGGGGGAGGAGGTGGAAAGCACTGGGAATGGAACTGAGCCGGGAAGGCGGGAGGGGAGGGGGGGAGGTGTTCTGATGTTCAGTTTCCCTTCCTAATATCCTTGTGTGTTTTATTTGATTTGATTTGTAGTAAATTAAATGGATTTTGTTTCTTCCCCAAGTTGAGCCTGTCTTTTGCCCGTGACCATAAGTGGGGAGAGATCCCTCCCAGTCCTTGTCTCGACCCATGAGCCTGCCTTTGTATTTTCTCCTCATCCCAACGTGGCCAGGCGCGAGGGTGGGAGTTGAGTGAGCGGCTTTGTGGTGCTTTGTTACCGGCTGAGCTGAAACCACAACAACATGTAAGAATTAAACCCTAGCAAGAAGAACGCTTTTAATAAATTGATTTAGTAAAGTTGAGTTTTATAATTTAAAATTGTCCTGTTTTGTCAGTCTTTTAAACAGTCCCATCACAGTAGTCTCTGACAGATGGATTGATAGACAGACAGAAAGAAAGATAGATTCAGTTGCAACATTATGACTCCTCCAAAATTTTTTTTTTCTTATAATCTGTTAATCACCAGAAGAAGATCCAATGAAATGTTACAAGGTGAAGTAAATTTCAGATTGGATAACAAGAGATGATCCTTAGTATAGTAACTAACATAAAAAATAAAATTTAACTCAAACTCCTTCCTTAATCACATATAAATATTGGTTGTACATCTGCAGTCCTAAGAAGTCTACATTTTCAAATAAAATGTCCAGGAAAGCTAGTAAGGCTGCCTACACGGCATAAGCAATTATTTCACAGAGAATTGTTTTGTCCTTTTGGCAGTTTTGTGCAACAAGTTTGAAACAGAATTCAACCTCAGCAGAATTCATTTACGGTACAGTAATGCCCTGTGATATTGTGTCCAAACTTTGTGATTTCTATAGACAATGGTGAAGAAAAGACAAGGTATTTCCAGAAACTCATTTCTTGCTGCCAAACCATGTTTGGGTCCTCCTAATCCTTTCCTGTTAATGACAATGAAGGATCAGTCAAATGACAACCTTAGAATAGTTACACAATGGAAGAACAGATGTTTTAAAACTAGTTTTTAAAATTTTTCCTCTAACAACTATTTAAATGGGAAGCATTGTGAGGGATGATTCCCTTCAAACTCTTCCTTGGGCTAATCATGATAAACTAATCATGAAGTGTAAAACTGCACAGTAACATTAGTGTGCTTTTGTTATATAGAAGAGATACTTAAGAAAAGAATTGAAATTTTGTGAGATTCCTAGCTTTCTAGTATGAAATCATATGGACATTCTGGTTCTCATACACTCACACAACAACTTTCCGACCATTCAAACATTGTTCTTTCAGACTTTGAAACAATGTCATCACAAAAATCCAAAGTGAAAATAACAAGAAAATGAGCTGCAAAATACAATCTAATTTTCTCATTAAGTTTTTTGCTGGCTGTATGTTGTCTGAAAAGGCATATGGGGTCATAAGGTCTGAAGAATGATGTAAAGGAGAGTTATACATCCTGCAGTGTCTGACCAGTCTCTAAAGCTTTCCTACAACGCAAAAATTTTGTGAAATTTGGTCTTAGAATAGTTAGGGGACAGTTTAGAAGATTTATTCAGCACACAGAACTTTTCTTTAAAATGTGAGAAGTAAAACAATATGTATGGCGTGGAAAGACAGTAGATGCAGGCAATTAATGTCCAGATTGAAACTATAATCAGAAGAGATATTTTAATGCAGTAGAGTCACACCTCTAAAATTGGATGTGTAGCTTTAGTTGAGTTTAGTGCACACAAAACATAACCTGAAAACTTTAATATAAAAATAACAATATTTAGATGCAGGCAGAACTTTTCAACTTTTTTTTTCTTTTAATATTTTACAGGAATAGGAAAGTTAGGTGGCATTTCTCTGACAAAGTATGACTAGGAAAACACATTTTAAAATGCCTGTTTTCTCAGCTTCTCAGTTTCTCAGTATTCAAATTATTTACAAATCAGTGAACAAGCTAGAGATGTGTAACATTTAAAAAAAAAAAAAGTCATTATCAAAAGAAAACATCTCCAAACATCAGTCTCCCAAACAAACAAAAAAATTATTAGCGTTTGGACCAGTTTTAGGTGTATTGTTAAGTCGCCTAGTCATGACAGTTTTTTTAAACTGTTGTTTGTTTGTTTCAAAAATTGATACCTATGCTTTTTGCATCTCAGAACTTTTCACTTATTTCCCCATTTTAAAAGACTCACAGCTCTGTTTAACCTTTTTCCATTCTTACCAATATCAGTGCTTTGCTTATCCAACCCTAGTGGTGCAATTCTGTCTTTCAGTTATAACTGGTTGAAACAAAAGAATATTTAAAAATTTGGAGCCACTTCCTGAAAGAGTTTAAATTCCATTCTGCAGGAAATCATGAAGATCTCTTGATAAGCTGTCCTAGTCCTTTTCTTTTCTTTTTTTTTTTATTTTTTTGCACATAGTGGTACAAGAATGTTGTTACAACTATTTTCATAGCCTAAGTTTCATCAAAACTTCTAAAGAACTGCTTCTAAAAACCTCTTGTCTCTAAGTCAGGTTTGTGCTTTCCTCTCTTTTTACACCCTCTTTTCTTCTACTGTTATTTCTCTCACAGACACTAACGTGATGTAGACACAAAGTGCAAGAAGTTTGAAGTATTGACGATACACTGATTAAGTAGAGGAGACACATCCATCAAAAATTAACTAAAGTGGACTGACACTGGTATGCTATTTACTAGCTTCTGCAATTCCCACATTTCTTTGATTTTTCTCTGTAATATTTCATCTTCACCCTTTATCATCTACAAGGTGGAACTGTAAAACAAATACCACACTTTCATAACAATTATGCTTGCAACATTACTATGAGTAGTTGCTTGAAAGCTTTTTATTTTTAAAAACAAATTGTATATATCAACCAGGCCATCAAGAATATTTGTCAAGAATTTACCATACGGATAGAAACTTCCCAGGAAATGGAGAGTTAAACTAGACTGCCATCTGTCATATGAAGATCCTTTATGCAAATGTGCAGTACTTGAGCTCACAACTCACACATAATCACTTATATGCATTTCTGTAAAGACAATGCTTAAATTTACATCTATACCTTACAATTTATTTTAATGAAGCTGTCGGTAGATTAGATAGTTTCCTAATGCTAGCAGTAATTCTGTATCTCATTGACATTTCCTGTGTTATGCTACATATAACCAATCCATGCTATCTCTGCTGGGTAGCAGAAAAAAGATCTTTATGATTACTATATGCTGCCTGATTTCCTATCCATTTAATTAATTCTGAGTACTTTCTGATTAAATTTTCATAAACTGCATCTTGTTGCTATGTATATTAGACTTCTTTTGTGGGGGCAGTAATCACAGTAGTGATACACAGGTATGAAAGAGCACATTAAACAAACAGCAATACACTAAGGGTTGTATATGTGGGCATCATAAGTAGATTTACCCATCACCTCAGTGACAGAAGACAATAAGCTGCTATCTACCATCTCAAGCCTTACATATATAGCCATGGGAAAAAAATGGTTTATATATATGACAAAACTACTGCATTTTAATTGGAAAAAATAATTTCATTGGAAATCCCTCCAGCTGAAAAAAAATTGAAGGATTTCTTTGTGCGTCCTATTTATAACACTTCCATGTTTTTTCATCACTGTATTAAAATAAAACTTTTTTAATTGGGTCTCTTCCAGGCTATGTGTACAGTTTATCAATATTTTCCTTGATGGGAAGACGTTCCAAATACTGTGGCAAACCAGACTAAGACTGACTTTGAGATTTAAACTTGCAAACATTTTCAACACAGGCTTAAAAACTTCATAGCATTGAGGTGTGCTCTGTGAAATTTTTAACAATGATGGGTCATAGTACTGTTTCTGAAGACTTTATCACAATTTCCAATCATTACACTGCAAACACATTTTGCTGTTTGAGACTTCTGTCTCACTGTAGGGCAAATTTGCTTCCAGATATACAGTCATTCTAACACTTCTCTCTGTATGCTGTCTGGCTACAGAAATGTGCTTTGCTTTTTTTTTNTATATTTTCTAAAAAATGAAAAGCTTTTGTTATCAGTTCCGTTCCAGAAACTTTTGAATTAATGAACCTATCCAGTTCCATTTAGTTTTGACAGGCAAGTTTAGAAACTGATCTTTAAAATGATCCTTACTTATTTGTGTTAGGATTTTCTCCTTCTTCTGAAGCTGTACATTTAAGCCTAAGAGAGTGATCACTAGATACTTATAAGATTTCTTTCTCCTCCATAAGCAGCTCAAAGACATTAAACAGTAGCATGATACAGGCCACAATTTTTCCTTTGAGCAATAAAAGTTATTCAGAAGCTTTCCAAGAGCTTGAGAATACACTATGAAACCTATGCCTACAGACAGAATGTAAATAATACCACTTAGTTCCTATTTTTGTTGATTCTGAACTTGATGCAAGAGTTCTGGTTGCATTTATAAAGGAGAAATGTTATCCAAGAAGCTTTCAGAGGGAGGGGGATGAAAAAGAAATGCACATCAGTGAGATACCTTGTAAGTGTAAATACCTTGTAGGATTATGGAATAAGTAGGGAATATAGCTTGGAAATATTATTTTAAAACTATTAGTTGGTTTTCAAGTTTGTGAATACCAACATTTTTAACACTTTCAGATGATTTGAAAATAGTAGCCTACTATTTTACTAAGAAAGCATAAGTATTTTTGATGTCTCTAAAACTTTTATATTTTCATCTTCTGTTCACAGGAAATTAAATGTATATCATAACCAGGATAAATACTGTTCCTTTCTTTTGACAGAAACTATTTCATCAAAATTTTAATAAATACCTTTATCCTCTATTTGACAATTTGACAGGAAAAAAGAGGGAAAGAAAGAAATAATTTCTAAAAAAACCCTACGATTTCTGAAATGAATAGTTGTGAAAAGAATAAATATATAGCAATCTTTTAATTTTTCCATCATTTTATGGTAAAAAAATAATCTGAGTCCTTGTTGTATGACATATTTCTCTTTTCATTGATTTCATTTACTATTGTCCTTCACGGCTGTTTTATTGAACATCCTTCCTACTTATTTAGGAAAGACCCTCTTTCCTTGCAGTATATAGACCAGTACTTTTATTTTCTCATGACATACTGTAATACTGGTACATTTTGTAACAGTGTACATTTTCTTTATAAGCCAGCTAATTTTCTATTCTTTATCAGCTGTTATTTCTGGCTTTCCAACCTGTCTAACCCTTATGTAAATCAGTCCTGTTGCCAAAAGTCTTTTTAATTAAGTTGTACTTCTATAGCTTAACTCAAGGGCAACAGGCAAATAATATTCTCTTCTCAGTCATTTATTCACTGAGGAAGAAAAGAATGAACAAGAAAACTACTATAAATATTTATTAGATACCAGTTTTTTTGAAGAGCTCTATTTTGAGCCAGTCATTGGAAATGCCACAGATCTGACACTAATCTATTAGTTGGTAATTTTTTTAAAGTCAAAATCTTCTATTGCAGTAGGTTGTGCTAAACAATTATGATAGTGAAACTTTTTTATCAGCAGTAAAACACTGGGACATAATTTTGTCTTCATGTTACAGAGACTTTTTCTTTCTTTTGGTTATTTCAAGTTCAGGAAAAAAAAAACAACCCAAACAAACCACAACTACATTTCTAAAAGGAAATATAAAATAAAGGCCTAGATTACTTACTTGAGTGTGAAAAGCTAAGAAAAAGCAGACAGCTCTCCCTCTCTAACTCGGCCATGTCAGCACTTCACAGGCCCTGCCCTATTGCAGGCCCTGCAGGTAGCAATCGAATATCAGTATGGATAAATAGGATCTACTGAAAGCCTAAGAGTTACATCTTCAATATATAGAGAGGTGCATGTTTTCCTGCCTATTAGCACACTGTTAGCCCTGACTGTCCCTGCCCATGGCCCCTCCTGGGGCTCCCCCAACCTGCCCATGGCCAAGGACCCCATGTCAGCCCCCCAGAGCCATTAGCTCCAGCCCCAGCAGTGCTGCAGCAGGGATGGTCTTCAGCTCTCCACAGACCTGCCCAGCCAGACCATGGTCTTTGCCGAGCTGGGCCCACCTGCTGGCCCACGTTCACCCCCACTCGCAGGGAGCTGCCCAATGCCTGGGGCTGGGGCTGTCCCGGTGACCCCCAGCTGTCCCACTCCTGGCTGGGGCACTGGGATGGGTCCTAGCTGCCAGGCCCTGCCCTGCCGCCCCCATGGGGACCCTCCCAGTGCACCAGCTCCCGGGGAGCTGCCAGCCTTCACAGTGACCTAACATATGTTTATATAACTGTAGAAATTAGAACAATTTTTCTGTACTTGGCTAATCCTACCCTTGAGATCTCTTACCCTGGATCCTACAAAAACATAGTGTTGCTTCAATTTGTAAAAGTGAATCTGTATATTTTGGCAGGATGTTCATCTGGGGCGTCACGATCCTAGAAATTGCAACCTTCGTACAGTATGGCAGTGTAAATATCACACCACTTCCTAGAATTTCCTCCACATTTCTGATGTACAGCATATTCCTTCTTAATAGATGACAGAACATAATAAACATGGGTTAATGAGTGATAGCTACATTAACATTGAAACTCAACGTGTGAAACCTTTGTCAGTGAGGAAAGTCACTCATTTGACTGACCACATTGCCACACTCAGACACCTACAAAAGTTTGGAATGGGGATGGTTTGTACCTGCCTCACTCATCAGAATGAGTATTTCAACCACCCCCACACATATCACCATTGCTAAAATTCATGTGGATGGGTGTCTTTGCTACACACTGTATTTCACTCAAAGAGTGAAATTTGTCTCAGTCTGGAAATCCAGCTCCAAATCCTAGTTTCTCTCTGCCCCTGGTGCCACAACATTGGGCCTCTGAGCTAAGGGACCAGTAGGACATTAAGCCTCACTGTCTGCACAAGGCAAGGTAGCACTTAAACCTTTCACACATACTAAAAACACAGTTCCTGTCAGGGTCATTTTAGCTCCAGATATTAAAAATCAAGTTGTTCTAGCATGGACCATTTTAAATAAGTCTTATTAACTGTGAGACATTATTTTATGTTGAAAAAGTGTCTTGATACCTCAAGTTACACCAGGGGAAGTTTAGATTGGATATTAGGAAAAATTTCTTCCCAAAAATGGTTATCAAGCATTGGAACAGGCTACCCAGGGAAGTGGTTGAGTCACCATCCCTGGAGGTATTTAAAAGACATGTAGATGTGGCGCACAGGGACCTGGTTTAGTAGTAGACTTAGCAGTGTTAGGTTTGTGTTTGGACTCAATGATCTTAAAGGTCTTTTCCAACCTAAATGATTCAATGATTCTATGATTTTATGATTCAATAAGAACACTCATTTTACTGGAGAGAATATATTTCAACTGACACTTAGCTTTTCTTTTTGTTGTATAAGATTATCTAAGACCCTTATCTACTGAATTTACTATACTACTATTACTCAATATACTATGAAGTCCCTATTTTTTCAGGGACAGAAAACTGAATCCTAAAACCAAAATGTGGGAAGCAATTAAGCATTTGCTAAAGTGGAGGTGAACATTTTGAGCAATTTCTCAGACAAACTGCCTAAATATTTGGCTCTACTTACAAGAGTCACATAGACAACAACAAAAAAAAAAAAAAAAGAAAAAAAAAGATGGTTATTCTTTCAACAGGAAGAACTCCTACAGAAGTCACTGCTAAAGGACTTTTTTGGTGCAAGAATCTTACGTGTTTTCACGGGACACTTTGATACTTTGATGAATAGTTGGCAGAAAGATTCAAGAGCTTTGCAAATATACAAACCTCAATAGGTCCAGAAAATTGTTCAAAATAGCTGAAGACCTGGAGAACATTAGGAAGGAATATTATATATGCTTGTCATCTTCTTGCTCTAATACAAGTATCCATCAATGTGCATTCATCTAGGTTCTTCATGGGAGACAGGATAATGGAGTAGGTTTTTAGCCATACAAAATCAGTATGGCTATTCTCGTTTTCTTAACACCTAAATGCTGAATTATCTAAATTAGCTGGCAAATGATGGTACTAAGTTTCTTGTACTCAGTCACAAAATTTCTTGTGAATGATCAAAGCATGTATGCAATGCTGTCCTCTGTTCAAAAAAAGGAAAAAAAAAAAAGAAAAGAAAACATACAGGGTGCCTGTTACTCTACTGGAAAAGGCTATAAAGATTATTGTTACTACTTACAGGAAAAATAAAAGCAATTAAACAAAATAAAAACAAGGCAAGGGATGAAATAAATTCATCTATTCAAATTATTGGAATTAAAAACTGTTTAAAATAACATTTTGACTAAGAACATATAGCTCACTAGTCGCAAATAAAAAAACTGTCCCTCATCACTAGTAATGTCCATGAAATAATGACTGACATGTGAAGTAACATGATTATATATACAGAATCTCATTCCCTAAATTAAACACATGAGTGTATTTTCCTGCAACAATTTTTAATTTACATGTATAAAAGGTAGGAATGAAAGATATATGCTTGGCTGGTACCAAGGGTGGTACTGAGGTTGGGGATGAACATAAATACGGCTCCCCAGGCACTGGCTGGAGGGTACAGGACAGAACCCAGCTGGGTCCTCACACAGCTTGCTCTTACAACTTAGCTGTTTACACAGAAGTCTGGTACAAGGTTTTATGGCTGCACAGTGTTAGAGCTGGCCCTGAACATGGGTAGTCAAAACTGGATTGAACATGTTAACTTTGTATTTTATTGCAAATAATTATTATATGGGTAAAAAAATATAACATATATTAATATGTAATAATTGCATTATTTGAAAAGAACATATTTTAAGCATTTTCTACTCCAAATTATGCAAGTTTCAAATTCAAGAGGAAAAGTGCCATCTGGATCCTTATATGGTTAAGTTTGCAGATAAAACATGGTCCTAGAGATTAACTGGTCTGACTTATGTTAGTTCAATGCTTGTAATTTTCCATAACAGTGATTCACAGATTTTAGTTTTCCCTAATTCCTCATAGCCACATGGCTTATCTAGAATTTTATCTTTATTTTGTGAATTATTTCCCAATTTCTTCTCCATAATAATACAGGGTAAATTTTCATATTTTACTGGTGTTGTAGTTTAACCCCACCCAGCAACTAAGCACCATGCAGCTGCTCGCTCACTTCCCCCTCACCCAGTGTGATGGGCGAGAGAACCTGGAAAAAAAAGTAAAACTCATGGGTTGAGACAAGAACAGTTTACTAGAATGGAAAGGAAGAAAATAATGATAATAATATCAATTATTAATTTACATAGAATCTTAATATTGAATATGATTGGCAAAACATAACCATACTAGCGCATTTCATTGTGAAAAACCATGAAAATAATTAAAAGTACAGTCAAGGCCTTTTTTGTGTTTTTATTTTTTTGTAAAATAAAAAAATTAACTTTTTTCATTTTTATTGGTTTTATAATTATATTTAATATTTTAAAAGGCATCCTTTTTAAGAACAAACTTAAAATATCCTTTATTACCTGTGTCTTGCATTACATCTCTCCTTTATTGTAACAGCAATTTTGGCTATATTTTTAGAATATTATAATTGAAATTTGCATCAAGGGAGATATATACATGACATTTTCTAAAAACTACATGAGTTTGAATACAGAATGAAATACAATCAAAACAAACAACTTCATGAAATATTGCTAACTGAAACAACTAAGTCCATAACAGGAAAGTAACTTCTTATAGTCTCACACAACTTCTAAGTTAATGTAATTATATTAATTTCAATAAATTTACTGTTGACTTATTTGGTATTGCTATCTTACAGATTCTACTAGCATACTACTATTACTTATGTGCAGCATCATCAGCAAAATTTATTACAAATAAGAAGCTACTAGAAATTACAATCTAAGCAGAAAATGAACATGGCAATGCAAACTAATATATAAAAACATTTAGAAAGGCATTATACCATGAGAATCATTCTTTAAGAGAAAGAAATGGAACATAGTCAGGAATTTTCATATCCTGTTGACAATCAAAGATTTATTTTTTTTAAATATTTGTAAAGTTTAAAGATTTTCTGTTCCTTCCAACTTTTTCTTCTCTAGTTAAGTGAATAGTTTCGAGAAAATTTGTGTGCACATTATGTTATATGAAACGTAATTTTTCAGATACCTCATTTAAATCATTCTGGTTTTAGATATCATTCATTTTTCCTTTATTACACAAAAAAATATGTATGAGGAATCTTAAACAGTTTATCAAAAATTGAAATTCTACTAATTGTGCACAAGTACTCCCTCAGAAAGAAGAAGCATAAAAGCTCTAGAGTTAAACCCCCCCATACTCATGTGAGCAATTGTACAGGAGGTATAAAATAGCAATATATATCATATTATTTGGTGATATTTCACAACCTATTTTTGAAAATTATTAATTAGACTTCCATGACTTCATTTCAAATATTCCAATTCTTATGGAAACCAAAGCTGGGCTGAAGAGAATTCTATCAACAGTTGTTCAAATAAATCCTTTATTTGGATAAAATATAAATCTTCAAGTTTATTCATTTATGAAGTTATTAATAGTTTCCATTATTAGCTCTATAAAATTCAATTAAATTTTATTTCAGGGTTATAAAATTTCAGTAATAATGCACTAAATGAAAGTGAAACATTATATTTTGACTAACAATATATTAATAAGCCTTTTTAAATGCTGAAAATAGGAGGTCAGGTCACACCCATATAAAAAACTTTCACAGAAACACCAGATTTTGCCAGAAGTGGTATGTTATGAAAAAGCTGGATTTTTTTTCCATTGTGCTGGTGCTCATGAAACCCAAGATGATGTTAGTGGCATTACTCTCTTGCAGATTTGCTCTTTCAGATGAGACCTAAAATTTAAATCCTACTGCTTATGATAATTTATATATATTTTTAAGAGTGAAAAAATAGATACCTTCTTTCAAATTCAAAACTCTTCTGCTTTCATATTATTCATTAAAAGTCTTCAGATTATAAAACAAGATAATCTTCCTGGCCAAAAGACCTTTATAGCATTCTGTGTGCTTTTAATATTTTTGTTTGTCATCTCAGAGATGCTGTATTGTGGTAGTGGAGAATTCTCACTATTTGTGCTCACACACATTTCCTCTTCTCTTATATTACTTTTTTTAAATCTTGGGTGTGTCAAAAACTTTTCCATAGCTGAAGAAGCTACAATCCTTTCATAGTATAGTGGCACATGGAGCTTTTACTGTGATATAGTATGATAATAGCCATATGCTGGTGTCTCTGCATGGATAAATCCATCACTTCTCTGGTCAACCAACTTTGAGGAATCAAGAAATATATCAACAGCTCACATTCCTTCTTGATTTTCATTAACTCAGAGAGATGAACAGAAGACCTTTGATAATGAAAGTTTAGAACTCAATTGTGGGATGTACATTATGCTTTTAATTGGCTTTCTTCACTGGAAAAGCACACATGCAAATAGGCTATGTTCATGAATAAAAACTGTTACATCATTGTACATTTAAAACAGTATTTTGTGATAAACATTACAGATTTACTTCAGGTATTCTGATAAAATGTTACGCTCAGAATTTCATACTGGCAAATTGATAATTAAGGTATTACATTTATTCAGGTATAGATATATATAATTTATCAAAAGGAAAAAAAGGAAAATATTTATGTCTTTGAAGAAATATATAACCTTGTATTTTGGTGCCCTTGAAGTTACTGTGACTAGAATAATATTTCAAATTTAGAATTAATGCTATCAAAATTGCTTATTTAAAATGTCAGGTTTACATCATTAAATAACCATACTAACAATACCAAAGAAAGGAGATGTGTTTAATAAGCAATATTCTTTGTATCTGCACTTTAAATGAACATAAATATCAAGTCTCTGAGGACAATAATAGGCTTGACAGTCACTGCCCAGCCCCCAAGGCCTCTCCCCACCCCTGCCTTTGGCCCAGGACCCCATTTGACCCCATCCAGGCACAACAGTTTCCCTGTGGCGAGCCCTGCTCCCTGACCGGGAGCAGTGGAACAGCCCTGGGCTGGGGGAAGGCACTTCCCTCCCTTCATTCATAAAGAACAGTCATGCAAACTATAGTATCAAACTAAAAATACACTTTTCCCCCATTAACTTTGAAAGTTATTTATGGCTTCTAATAGACTTCCTTGGATTCATTCAAATGTTTTGTTTTCTATGTAAGTCAAAGCAATGATCTCACACTTACAAACGAAAGGAAATTCTGAAAGCAGTACAAGAACAAAGCAAATATTCACTGGACCTGTTTTTAAGGTATTATTGATGATGCACGAATGCCGCATTTTACCTTTAAAACTCATGTCATGTATGCAAATACGGAATTTTAAAATTTTAAATCATTACAGTTTATAGGATCTAGAATTGTAGAGATATTTATAACTTACACTCTAACATTGAAATACTACCAGTGTAACGTCAGTTGTGCTACTTCTTCAGAGACGCATCAATCTAGGTTTTGCAGAAGCATTTTCATAGCTATCTACAAGTTGTATATGATCTACAACTTTTCAGCACTACAGAGGCATTTGGGCAAGAGGAGAAAATTCTCAGTGTAGACTACTGGAAACTGAAACTTTTCAGGATCAAGCTGCAGTTTAAAGCATTCAAGAGAATTTGTGTTTGTGCAACAGTACATTACTAAATTAAGATGCAAGCAACTAAAAAGAAAAGAAAGCCTGAGAGAAAAGGCAGTTGAGAAACTAGCATACACATCATGATTCAGACACAGGAGAAAAATGAAATTTCCTGAAATAATAGCTAAAACTGTTTTATAGGTTTTGTTTTTGGTTTTGGTTTTGGTTTTTTTCAGAAGATTTAAAAGCAGTTCATTCGAAAGATGTAACTGTTTTGAACAAATACATCCCATGAGAACATTTAAAACATGGAAGCGTTTATTGTTAATGTTTCACTTCCTAGACATCAACTGAATTTTCAGTAGAGCAAATATTCCCTTGCCCCACATTTCAGGCAAGTGTCATAATTTCTAGCTTAATTAATTTTTCAATCTAGCCCCCTTCTGAATGAATACTTAAATGTGTTATCCAATATGCAATAACAAAAGACATTTAGTAAACTCTTCCACAGAATTCCCTACACCTGAATTATTGGAGCATTTTCCTATGGTATGGATCCCAGTCTCCATTCCAGTGAAAATTCAAATGGCAATATTCAAAGCACCAATGAAATAGCATTGACATAAAAAACTAATGACAAACTTCTACAAAATACTGTATTCATTTGAAGCTGTCCACCCCACTGGGACCACAACTTTCAGTCATTCCATGGTGTTAGATGAAATCTAGCAGATGTTAAATGTGTCAAAATCTACAACTAAACAATCACCTAAACATTAATTTTATGTGTCTTATTTTGTACCCAATGTTCACTGTCTTTAGCAAGCAACAAACTAAATACATAAAATTATCTTAGGAAAAATTAAACCATACTGAGGCATCTCCTGTGCTTTGAACAAGGTTCATCATATCTCTGTTGACACCAGTTAGTGTTTAAAGATTTTAGGAGGATGTAATAAAAGCTCATAACATCACAATCATTAGAGTCTGGGGGAAAGTTGTGTGTTTTTCAAGCAGAGCGCTAAGTTACTGTCTTTGAATGTTGGGCTTGTTTTTTTATCTTGTACTACTTATAGGAGGCCCATTACTTTACTGAGGAGGAGATGGAAAATAGAGTGTACAGCCAAGGGACCTACAAGTGCCACTTTACTAGGCATACACCATTCAACCAGGAACACTAAAGGGATTAAGAAGGCAGCTTTGTATTGTCTCAGAGGTACAGTAACATAAGCACCACACTGGATTATATGACAGTTACTATGGTAACTATTTCTTCTTTTCTTACAACTAAACCACACTTTTGCTGGCAGAACAAACCAAGTGATTCAAAAGCATATGAGACAAATGTTATCACGGAGTCCTTCCAGTCTGACTATGTTTTCAATTTTCTAATCTAAAGATTGTCTATTTTGAATGCGTAAGCCTCTCAACTGGGATATGTTAAGCCCTTTTATGCAAAAGAATTACATCAGATTCTTTTGGGAGACCCCATGCAAAAAAGAGTCGAGGCACTTCCTAAGAAGAGTGCCATGAACAAGTTAGAAAAACGAACAAGATAGGAGGACATAAAGGAGTGACAGAGTACTGCAAGGCAAAGATTTTGATAGAATTGTCCTTATCTAATAGGGATACCTAATAATCGTTAAATAGAACAGAAATATATGAACAGTTATGTGGCAGAGATGGAGGTTAAGGGAATACTGGTTTGAAAATTTAGTCATAGTTCTTAGAATGTACATATGTCTTAGGTGACAGTTAGGGATTAGACACAAATTACACCCAAATGGAGAAATCATCTGACTGGGTTAAAGATATCAAGTCACACAGAAATAACAACAATATCCTAGATAAGTAAGCATATTGTGCTTATAATGTATATACACTAATGAGGGGTGGGGGAAATGATACAAAAATGAAAAAGACAGGAGGTTAGAAGCAGCACATTTTTTGAGAGCCATAAATTAACAAACAACTTTGAATCAGTGAGCATCCTAAGTTTGCATCCCTTGGCAAACTGCTGCTGCTTCAAGCATTCAATTTCATCACTGAAAATTGCTAAGTTCCTGACCGTGCCTACAACTGTCTTGAGGGAAAAAAGAGGTTGGACTTAGAAGGTAAAAAATACTAAAGAAGTTTTTGTTTATTTTTCAGATGTTTTCTTTGATTCTTCCCCCAAGAGTATGCTTTCTTTAAAGGACTAAAGTGTCAGTGAATTTTCATTAAATACTCATTTAGAGAAGTGAAGAAAAACCACAGGATCTCCACCTTAACTGATTTTTTTTTTTTCTTCTTTTTTTAATAGCTTGATTAGGACAGAATTTATATGTACTGTTAGAGAAGGATGTAGACTGTTCATTCATATTATGGTAGCAAGGCTTCTTTATTCTAACTGTAAATTACACATTCTTGCACTAGAACTTTGTAGCAATATAAGCTTTATATATGCAGAACCCATATCAATAGGATTAAAATAATTTTAAGCTGAGGATAAAAAAAATCCATCTTTTTAAATGTCTCTACTAAATTCCATTCTCTAGGCAAAATTAAGTACATTTGAAGCATCCCTCAGCTAGCACTGGCTTGTGTCTAGAAGTGTTAGCATGGCACTACAGATAAGCTGATAGGTCCCAACTGTCAGTCAGCCAGCATATCTTCCTGCTCAAGAGGTGAATAAAAAGAATTAAAAGAACTAATAACATTCCACTGCCATTCAAAGTGCAAGGATCTTCAGGATCCACACCATGCAGGTATATGGCAATAGTTTAGAAGGGAAATGAGTTTGGATGGAAAAGGAAAGAATGAAACCAGCAGAACATGCAAAACTTAGTCACGACAAGTCATTTATCTCTTTTGAAATGCCTGTGGCATTTTATCAAGAGAGAGTCTGCCAACCATGCAAGAAACAGTACATCTTTCTGCTAAACCAGAGCTCCAAATGCAAAGCCTAGCCTTGAAGAATACTCTACGCACACATGGAACTAATGAAGGAACAAAGTCCTGAAATGAAAGATAGATTACACAAAGTCAGTGCATGTAGCATTTCTATCTCTTTTCACCACTGTTTTACCACGAGTACAACACAGACTAACTATCACATATGGATGGAATATGAAAGGACATTGCAGATTTGATTAGCACATGGGTTTTCAGCTCCTATATGCTGATTATCACCGGAATGTCCACAAAAAACCACAAAAAAACCCACCCGTTACCACGGAGCTGTAACTAGTTGGTTTGTCACTTACTTGGAAAAGTACAGGTTTAGGTTAAAATGCTTCCTACTAGAACAGTTTCTGTAAGTTATCTACTATCAATCAGTTGTGTGAAGGACTCTGAGGTTGAATTATGTCCAACTGAGGGACATAATTTTGAAGCTAACTTTCTTACAGAAAGCTGCAATGCCAAAAGACTCAGCTTGCTTGGCTTCCAAGTAAAAGCCAGAAAATAAAAATGTAATAAAATACAAGGACAAATAAAATTTCAGGAAGTACTTTTCCACAAGTGTGACAAATTTCAAAAACATAGAAATTTTTTCTTCTTAAAATGGGAAATATTAATTAGAAAGGATTTTCTTCTCAGAAAATTCAGTTTCTATGATATAATAGAAATACACTTATGTACATTCATGACAAACGTATAACCTCCTTTGTTCAAATAACTTGTATTATTTTAAAAACAAATTATTTCATGTATTTGAACATTAGAATAATTTATTAATTTTATTCTTGAAGGCTATATCTGAGCCATGCTTTAAAAACTACAGATACCTTTTAAAGCATTCTCCAGACACACGGAAGGGGTAGGGAAAAAAAAAAGAAAGATAAAAAAAGAAAAGAAAAATAAACAGAAGGAAAATTGAAAGATGACAAGTCCAAGAACTTCTTCGAATGTTCTTTTCTTTATGCTGTAGAATTTCTTTCTTTGTGAAGAGTATTGACAATCAATCCTCTTTCAGGTTTGAAAGTGAGCCTGTAGCTTTGAATAAATAAACAAACAATATCCAACTCAAATATTTTTTTTCAGGAAAAATCTGAAGAATATTCAAGACACAGGAAAGAAAATGGTTATTCAAAGCATTAATTAGGATAGGCCTTTATGAAAGGGCACTTCAACAGCAGTTTAGAAATTGGAATCTAATTTTAGTTACTGATCAGAATTAAATTTTGTATTTTATTTCTTTTCCTCAGAACTACCAATTTACTTTCTTTTTTATGGAGAAATACATATTTCAACTAAACTTTTAGTCATGAAAATTTTTGTAAATATAGGATGCAAATTTGGTAAGAAAGAAACATTTTGATCCCACACAATTTGGTACAAAAGACTCCTGCCTAATTTAGAATACGAAATTGATTTTCTCTTCAGCCAGAAAGAAAGATCTAA
>VYZV01014761.1:22117-40759 GCA_013401275.1 Pandion haliaetus | reverse complement strand
CAGACTAGCATTTACAATTTCAAAAAAGGAGAAACCAAGGTGTTCAATACCAGAGTTCAAATAACTTTCTCAGCCCTGCGATGTGTTCTGCTTACCTGGCTGGCTTCTCCAAGGAGGGATTGTCTAGGAGTGTTTCTCAGCCTTTCATTCACACACTTTTCTTTTTGTGAACAATTTCATAATTTCACCCTGACTAACAAGACAATTTGAGATCCTAGACAATTCCAGGGGAAGGGAAAATTATTTTTTAAGCCTCTCTAATTTTACCATTCCTTAGACCTCTCTTTTCAGTTGCAAAATTTCTTACCTAATGCAGGTCCAGTAATCTTAGAGCTTACAAGTGAGATCTTTTAAACCTATTGACTCTGCAGAGCATGTTTTCAACATTTGGAAAACTGTAATTTCAATTACAACAAAACATACGTACACACATAACTATGTAAGACTGGTCTTTAAAGAATGCTTAGGATTCTGAAAGACACCAATTAAAATTTTATTAGAAATGAGTAAACAAATCTGAAATAAACAGAATCTGGGCTTGAGAAGAACCAGAGTTAGAACCAAACTATTTTATGATAAATGAAACTTTTTAATCAAAAAAATATCCATGAAGCAATATGTAAGCCCAGCTACCTTTCCTACTTCAAAGAAAGGGGTTCTGGAGAAAAGGAGGCTGATGGGAGACCTTATCGCTCTCTACAACTACCTGAAAGGAGGTTGTAGTGAGGTGGGTGCTGGTTTCTTCTCCCAAGTAACTAGTGATAGGACAAGACAAAAAAGCCTCCAGTTGCAGCAGGAGAGGTTTACATTGGACATTAGGAAAAATTTCTTCACCAAAAGTATTGTCAAGCACTGGAACAGGCTGCCCAGGGAAGTGGTGGAGTCACCACCTNGTTGGACTCGATGATCTTAAAGGTCTTTTCCAACCTAAATGATTCTACAATTCAATCAGGCAAGTTTGGGTATTTTCATAGCTGTGCTTTTTGTTTATCTCAGTTCTTTGCTGGTTTCTGTCTCTTAATTATTTTTCTGACTGAAAGAAATAATATTGCTTACTTTTTTATTTCAAAATAAAGTTGCAAACATGGACACCAGTGCCCTTAGATCTATGAGTTATTTAATATAAGCTATCATACATGTTCTAATCTTTTTGGTATTTCATTCACTTTAAATGTAAGTTTCAAATGTAGTATCTTTGCATTTGGATTTAAGCAATCAAATAGACCACACACAAAACTAAAGTAAAGGACATAAATAGACATTTATAACATGGAGAGAGATGGCAAGAATATAGCCTACAGTGCCTTTAACTCCTTCAGAAGGTACAAATAAGATGCTTGGCAGAAGAATTTTCAGATTTCTTCTAGGGCTGTCACTGCTGGTCAGAATGTTGCACAGTGCTGAAAGAAATGTATTCAATCTTATGGCCCATAGCAACAATAAAGAAACAGTTTTCAATAAAGATTAAACATGTCTTAAAAAATATCCTATGTGCTGTCTGCTTGGCTCAAAAATTCTCACATACCAATAGCCCACCTCCCTCCATTTTTCATGTTTTATTTAAAAATGGTATCATATACATAGTTCTCACCTGAGTTTTTGCACTGAAGGTGCAAAAGTGAAAAACATGTCTTACAAAGTGCAATCTCTGACCAATTCACCATGAAGGATGTATTGCTCATATATTCTTATGGCATATCCAGAAAACAGCAAAATCCTCTTGCTTCTTAGCAGATGCTACATTTTGCCTTTTTTCTTGCATTAGAATCATCTTCCAATATAGTTGAAGCAGACTTTCTTGAGATGTCTGATCTGTAGTTAATATTTTTAATTTTGGTTTCTGTTACAAGGCTCAAGATAGAGGTCTGTGGTCTTCTATGTCTCTTCATAGTAATCACAACAGATACTGACTGAATAAGATCATCAACGATCAAGATTTCCTTGCCAAATTGTTCATGTGTGTGTGACTAAAACAGCCTCCCTAGCTATTATACTTTTCAATTAAAATGAAGACTTCTGAAAACTTAGGATGATCTTTTCCAAATTGACCAATCTCTTGGATACTATAAATAAATTGCAGTCTGTTAAAACCTCAGTGGAACACTGATGTCTAGATAACACTGCCAATGTTAATGGCATTCTATTCTTCTTTCTTAATTAGGAAGGACAGTCTTTGTTGGAAGGTCCAACTAGAACTCAGCTTTGGATTTTTTTATTTTTTTTTTAGTGGAGAAACAAAATATTACATTTCCCACAGTTAGAGTGGTCTGACAGATTCAGAACTTTTTGAAATGTTGACTATTTTGAAGTCAAAGAAAAGAAGGAGAAAATTCCTGCTGTTTTGAAATTTGGACATTCTAACAGCAAAAGTGACATTAAAGAATAGCCGTTTTGATTACCCACCTGTCAAAAATTTGACTTATGATCAAGGCCCTGCACAATCTTTTTTCTACTGAGAAACTACATTTTCCAACCTCTATGAAGTTTAATGAAAGTCTTGCTGTTTTAAAAAAAATTTGACTGTAGTCTGCCACTATTAACACCTCAGGAGAAAAGTAATATAACCTGCTTGTTTTGGGAACAGTACTTTTTTTGCTTGTTTTGAGGTCTGCCCTGTTGTCAGTACATTTTTAACAATAGGGAAAAGAACCTTTTAAAGTTGGATGAAGGAATGGTTCAAGGGATGACTAATTGAATAAACAACATCCTCTTTTTGTCCTCCATATCTCCAGCTACTGTGAGAAATGCAATTCCTTGGTAGAAGACAGTCCCAGCGTTTTCTTAAATTAAAATTGCAAGGCTTAGCCAGGATCCCCCAATAACCACCATTCTATCAAAAGCTCAAAATCATTGCTGATTTTAATAAGGTAGTTGGTAAGGCATATCTGAAAATCCCACAGAAATCTAGTTGTATCTCCCTGTTTAGACATCTTTAAATACTTTTAACTCTAGCCCCTTCGTATTTTGGTGTATATAGATGAAATATATTAATGTAATCAATAAAACACAACCAGTATAATTGACTTGAGAATGTACTAAAGAGTTATTAAGTCTTTATTCCTAATTAGGAAAATCAGCAATATTTCCACTCTATATTCAGCTAAGTCATAAATATAACCCAAATGTTCTGACTGATAGGGACATATTAGGTAGTATTCTGGGATTAAAAACTTGGTAAGAAGCCACAACAACCTGCGCTAGCTCAGTTTTGAGTAAAACATAGACAATGCATGTCTGAAGAGCTAGGGCACTGTCCTTCACTGGGACCTACATTTTGTTTAGGAATCTTATTTCCCTTGAGAATGTAAGCCTCAAGATCTACATGTACAGAAGTGGCAATAATAGCATTTCTCTGCCTTGGAGGGTTAGCATGAAGATACTCAGAAACTAAGGTAAGAGAAGACACATATAAATACTTCAAGAGAGATGTTTTTCTGGTGAATGAAGACCTCATTTGTTTTCTCTTCTTGAATTCTTTGTCACAAGCGTCCTTTTTGCTATCATATCCCTATTTGCATGTATAAAAAAGTTCTTTCAGTTTGTTTCCTCACAACTTCTGCAATGAATGAGGCAAGGGTGCTGCCAATAACCCAATCAATAGCTTATAGCTAGCTTATGTACAAGGAGGGAGGGAAATATAGGATAATAATAAAGGTTTTCTTACTTCATTCAAATTCTTTATTTCAGCCTTACAATATTTTTTTTTTTAAGTTTTAACTCCATGCAATTATGTTAGCATATAGGTAATTATCACAGATAACTCACATTTAACTTGCCAATGTAGAAATTAAGGATGTTCCCCAAATTTCACTTTGTTAGACTGGAGGTTTCATTTTTGCTAATAACTGATTCATGTAATGAAAGATTTAAAAAACTTTTATTTTCTTTGAAAGTACATATTTGAAAATATTATGAGTTTGCAAAAGAAATGAGATTTAAAAATTATTGATGTCCCTACCTATTAAATTATGAAAAACAAGTAATTTGAGCAGGAAATGTGTCCTTCAAGTCAATTCCTACTGCCCCTTAGTATGGGAGATAGCACATAGGTGTGGGAGTAGTTTGCATCCCAGTCCTACATTGGATTGAGCGTTACCTGCATGGTTATATGATCATCAATCATCTAACACAATTGACTGGTCAACTTACTCTTCAGCAGGATCAGTATTTGCTATTACGAATTATTCACCAGGTCGAATGTAGAGTAGATTTTAAGTAAAGTTATATGTCTTTAAAATGTCATACTATAGAAACTTGAAATAATTTCTGTAAAGACAAGAAGGTTTACAAAAAGAAAGCTTCTTTAAGTCAAGATTTTTTTTCACTCATTAGGAAGTTGAGAAGAAGAGCAGAAAGGAAGAACTGGGAGAGAATAAGTAGGAAAATCAACTAAACCATTTGTTCCATAGAATCATAGAGCAGCCCAGGTTGGAATAGAACTTGTAAGGTTCTCCGGGCCAATGTTTCATGGGAAATGGACCCTAAATGAGATTATCTAGCACCCTGTCCAGTCACATATTGAAAACCTCCAGTGATGGGGACAATACCACGCCCCTGGGAAGGCTGTTCCTGTTAACTGCTCTCATTGTAAACAATTTCTTTCTTATGTCAAAATGAAACGTCTCCCAGTACCAGTTGTACCCATTGCCACTTGTCTTCTCCATGTGATTCCTTGTGAAAAGAGAGCCTCCATTCTCTTTATAACCACCCCTGAAGTACTGGAATACTGTGAAGAGGTCCCCGCCTGAGCCTGCTCTTCTCCAGGAAGAAGAGACCTAATGCCTTCAGTCTTTCCTCATATGGCAGGTTTTCCAGGCCTTTGATTATCTTTATGGCTCTTCTTTGGACCATCTCCAGTCTGTCCTTGTCTTTTTTGAATTGTGGGGAGCAGAACTGGACACAGTACTCCAGGTGTGACCTGAAAAGTGCTGAGTAGAGTGGGATGATCACATCTCTCTCTCTCCTAGTAATACCCCTGTGGATGCAGCCCAGGATCCAATTTGCCTTTCTTGGTGCGGTGACGTGCTGCTGACTCATCTTCAGCTGTTGTCTAGTAACCCAGGTCCCTTCCAGCAAGTCTGCTCCCTAGCCACACAGGTCCTAGCCTGTACTGGGGAATTTGGTTATGTCATGTCTTTGGTTATGACATTCTCTCATTTTGTGTCAGACTTTATTACAGCCCCCTTTTCTTCAATCAGTATTGTGGTTTTAAATTAAAAAAAATAGCAAATGTTATAGATGAAGCAACATATATATTTCTGATTAACTAAAAAATCCCTTTGACTTTTTCACAGTTTTGTTCTGCTGTCTGCATTTTATTTCTACTAAAGCATGACTGTGTTTAAAATTGCTTGAACAAAAGTAGGTTGAGGTGAGGAGGCAGTAATAATGGAGGAAGGAGGAAGATGGGCTTCCTCTTTGAGAAATGCATGAGAGAGAACAGGCATAAACATCTGGGGTGAAGACAAAAAAAAAAGGAAAAAGCAGATAAAACTTAGTTCTACTAGCTTATTCTAAATTTTAGAGAAAATAAAATGCAAACTTTGTAAAAAAAATTAGAGAAGGAATGAATATAATAAAAAATATTAAAAGAAACAAAAAGTCAATGCAAACTTTTTCCCCTTACAAAATGAATTAATAAATAAATTAAAATACTTTTTGACAACTATTTAGAAACCTTTAGCAATGACATCACAGCTTTTTTACCTTTTTCCACTAAGATTAGAAATTAAAATAATATTTTGCTCTGATTGTCTAAAATTTCATTGACATTGAAACTTTACTGACAATGACACAAGTACCAACAAACACTTCCATGTAAATAACTGAAAAAACTTCCCAGAAGACAGAATACCTAATGGATTTCATTCTATTGGAATCCTAGGAGCTGCACCTATTATAAGAATTAGTGTTGCTGATATGGTACAAACGGTTTGACACTTTGGGATTTCTTAAATAGGGCTAATGAAGGACTCATTGCTTGAGAAGTGTTATATAGGGAATAGTGTATAGTGAAGATTAAAAAAAATCCCACAACAAAGATTATGAAAATATTTTGGACCAAAGCCCTCAGAGAATCAATTTGGGTTAGAGCACATATTTAATTTTGTACAATAACAAAACCCAAAGCAGTAAATTCATGCTCACCCGTCCCCAAACACATTTTTGCTATCTAGCCAAAGTCACCCTGAAAAATGATGTAGAGCAAATCAGTTCATTTATAGTGAGTGAGATTTCAGTAGTTGCAGTGTATAATCCTATTTTGTTAGCTCTCCTTCTACTTCTAAATTGCACTTCCTTACAACACCAGCTTTGTTTTTGTAAATGATGTTGTCCAGCCAGCTCTAAAATTAAATTTGTAGTAGTAACATCTGGTTCTCAGTTTGTTACTTTCTTTGTTCTGAACTTGTCTTTTTCTGAAGTTATTACTTAACCAGTTACATGCAAGGCAATGTATAGTGAAGATTTTACTAAAAACCACCTAACACCATAGCAGTTTTTGTCTTCTGTACATCAGTGTGTGCATATTTAGAAATCAAGGAGGCAAAAGCTAGAGATACATTCCATGAATATATATGGGGCTACACATTTGAGCTCTTCTGCCAAACAAAAAACCTAAACAACCAAAAAAGCCCCCAAAACCTCCAACAAAAAAGATACCTATAGAAAATGAGCCATGAAAATTTGATGTTATGTTTGCAAAAAATGCTTCCACGATCGAAACACTTCTTTCTTCATCTTCTCTATTTAGCAGTGGATGACAGGAACATCTATGTGCTACACCAGTGCCTAGCTGCCAAGGTGGACCACAGGGACTAGAGACAGCTGGGCATAGAATTAATTTCTGCCAGTTTATTTCAGCCAAAAGCCCTGGCCCAGAATACTTGCTTCCTTGTATTGTCTGGTGTACATTTTCTCCATGGTGTACAGTAATAAGAAGGAACTTTCAGTTAATATTATATATATTCCTCCCCATATCACCAAAAAAGGTATATGAAATTCTGGCAGGTACAAGCAGTATTCTTGATTAAGTGATACAGCATGTATAAAAGGCATCATATATAAAAGCAGACATACTGGAGAGGCAAAATACTGTATAAACAGCTCTTCAGAGAAGTAACAAAATTATTTAGATCTGGCATGCATCATTGCTGCCACTTTATGGTAGGATTCACCAACAGGAGACTTGAGTAGTTCCAGATTACTTGTTGATGAGTGATTTGGTAGAAAAAAAACACAGACAAGTCCCTCAAGACCTAACATTGTATTTCAAAATACAGCAGCACATAAGTCTTTTCTTAAGCCCCAAGTGCTCAATTGCACAACTAAGTTTATTTACAAAAAAATAGTGCCATCAGCTTTGAAGAGAGATTTGATTGGAATGAACCAAATGCATCAGTATTTGCAGGCTCATTGTCATGGCCTTGAGGACACCATTAGCCCTGATTGTCCCTGCCCACGCCCCTGGGACTTCCCCCACCTGCCCATGGCTGAGGACCCGATGTCAGTCCCCTGGCGCCATCAGCCCATACCCCAACGATACGGCAGCAAGGCCAGGCTGCAGCTCCCCATAGCCCTGCCTGGCCATGGACCTTGCTGAGCCAGGCCCACTCAGGGGCCTACATCCCAACCCAGCCTCTGCCCATCCCTAGGGAGGTACCCGATGCCTGGGACTGGGGCTGCCCTGGTGCCTCCTGGCTACCCGCTGCTGGCTGGGGTGGTGGATGGGCCCTGGCTGCGAGACCCTACCCTGCCACCCTCCGTGGGAAGCCTCCATGGAAAGGCTGAGCCATCTGTATGATTTCAGTACCTTAGACAACTGCACAGGTCAGGCAGAAAGTAGCAGCAAAAGCAAGGGAACCAGGCTGAATTAAAGAGTATTAAAAATCATAGCATATGTTGTTTAAGGGTGTCGTGGTTTAACCCTAGCCAGCAACTAAGCACTCACTCACTTCCCCGCCCACCCAGTGGGATGGGGGAGAAAATTGGGAAAAGAAGTAAAACTCGTGGGTTGAGATGAGAACGGTTTAATAGAACAGAAAAGAAGAAACTAATAATGATAATGACAACACTAATGAAATGAAAACAGTAATAATAAAAGGATTGAAATATACAAGTGATGCACAATGCAATTGCTGACCACCCACTGACTGACGCCCAGCTAGTCCCCAAGCGGCGATCCTCCACCCCTCCACTCCCCCCAGTTTATATACATCATATGGTATGGAATACTCCGTTGGCCACTTTGGGTCAGCTGCCCTGTCTGTGTCCCCTCCAACTTCTTGTGCCCCTGCAGCCTGCTTGCTGGCTGGGCATCAGAAGCTGAAAACTCCCTGACTTTAGACTAAACATTACTTTGCAACAACTGAAAACATCAGTGTGTTATCAACATTCTTCTCATACCTAGCTCAAAAACATAGCACTATACCAGCTACTAGGAAGACAATTAACTCTATCCCAGCTGGAACCAGGACAAAGGGAAGAAAATATTTAAAAAAAAAACCCAAAACATTAGGAAAGTTTTTCTTTTTTCCTGCTGCTACTTCAAGATATAATCTCAAGATTACTAGAACTACGAGAAGTCAAGGCACCGAAACTTTTTTTACTTCCTTACTTTTCACAATTTCCGAATACATCATGACTGACAACATTTATGTCTGCCTAACAAAATCAGTGACACAGAATTGCTGAAGTGCACACTGCCTTCTGAGGTGACAGAGAAGTTGAATATTAGGTATAACTGTCACCTAAGGTGTGTGTAGCTAAGTTGTGACATTCAAAATCTTGTTAAGGGTAAAGGGAGCACACAAAGGGTACCAAGAACTTATTCTTGGCCTAATTAAATTGTTCTGACATTGCATTCAAATGTTCTAATATTAAAGCATTTTCACTGGTGTTACACTTACCAGCCCCCCTAAAGACCCTCTGGATCCTACATTTGGCAGTTTCAGTTTTCCCCAAGAACAGAGGGATAGGGGGATATTTTTGCCAACCATCAGTGTCCCTCAGTTTTTCAACAGGGGGCTTCCCTTCCTGCTCTACCTTGGGTCAGCTTGAGACTGTGCTTACACATTTTACCATCACCACCTGCTCTTTTGCCCCTACTCCCAGGGAAGGGGTGAAATCTTCCTACAGCACCCATGACCCCAGGGAGCTGTTTGTCCCACAGGGATGGACTGGGGCTGTCAGCCCCTTCCTCCTGACAGCACTCACAGAGTTGAAGCTCAAATGGGCTGCCATATGTGTCCATGTTTTCACAGTCAGAGACATCATGTAGATGTATTAAACTGAGGCCAACACACATCTATGCCCATGCACTCCTGACTGAATTTTGGGGTGGGAAACATGAATCTAGTGATATAGTAGAGGCCCCTGAGAGAACAGGGTGGTAGCGAAAGCCTGAAGAATACAAATGCAAACTATAAAAGGGCAATTATTTATCGGTAAAAAGAAACAACCTTGAACACTAGGTAGAAACTGACTCCAGGCCCAGTGAAGAGAGCAAAGTATAATATGCAACACAAGTAAAGTATTCCATGTATGACAAAGGAGATAACAGGAAGGTATATATTTGTATCCCAGCTATGGATGCCATTCCTGATCAACTCTGTTACTAAAAAAAACCCAGCAGCACCTCTGTGGTTGAGAAAGAATACTAATTTTTCCTTTCCTACTCATCACTTTTGATTATTGCAGACATGACAATATGTATATTTTTCCCCTTATAACTCATTTAAATAAATTAGAAATCTAAAGAAAAACATGTATGTGTCTGTTTTCTGCTCCAAACTTCCCACACAGAAAGGTGATTGATACTGTGTCATAAAGTCAGAAAAAAAACTTACGCAAAAATGAGGTATACGTAATACCTTCTCTATGTGAAGACATAACATTTTATAGTGGATTGATTTAGGGATGAGGACTTTTAAGCTGTGAAAGGAAAGATGTTATAAAAGGAAGACTGGGACAAGTAGTGGTTAGTGAAGCTGACAGATATATTACTAGGGTAAGTTTTAGCTTGGAAAAAAAAAACACCTAAGACAGAACAAAATCCTCAGGCAGCCTTAAGACTTGAGTGAAAATCTGTTAATATTTTGGACACTGTTCAGACAGAATAGGTCTTAAACCAAGGCAAGATTATATGAAAGTATGTTCCCAGCTGCTTATCATCTGTTTTTACATGAATTGGTTAAAAGTAAACTAGTGCTGTATGGATCATTTACCATGAATTCTTATCAAGTCACTCTGTAGAACCTTTACTATTTCAACTTCACTTCACTGCAAAACACAGATTGTTGAAAAACGTAAGCCTGTCTGAAGTTTTTTTGATTTGTTTTTTTTCAAGAGAAAAATAAGTGAAATGAAGGCCATCCAAAGGCCTTGACAACTCTCAGTGGTTTAATATGGAGGTATTAGACATATTATACCACGAAATATGAGAGCTGCCTAAATCAGCAGACTCCACCAATTGATGGGACTCTGATACACTCTGTGGCAAAGCACATTGTGAGTTCATTTCTTGGGGACAAAATAGCAAGATCATATCTAACAAAATGGCATCAATAATACCTGAATTCAAGGTTTTTCACACAGAGGAAGAACTTTCAGAAGAGAAAACCTTTTTTCACTGCTGTTATGTAAGACTAGATATGACTCATTTCTGTTAACTTCTTGAATTGGAAAAAAAAAAACCAGTAAAGCATGAGGTTTTTTTACATGAGACTGTCTAGCAGTCAAATTCTTCAGAGTGTTCTTTTATTGTGAAATGATATGACTTATAGGTAAAGATTGCCTCACTGATTGGCACTTCATTCACAGATAAATATGTTTATGAATAACTTAAATTTTAAATTTCCTGGTGCTCTTGCAGTTGTCAGGGCTTATGTACTGGTCTGATACTTTCATTCATATCAGTGAGCTGAATATGAGTTTAGGAGGTACGAGAATTGCATCTTTTAAATAATTCTCACAATGACAAAGTACTTGTAAAGGAGTTTTAGCCTGTAGCTATAAATGTGAAAAAGGGGAAGGAGAACTACTTAGTTTTTCCCAGCATTGGACCATTATTTTAATAGTCTTATTGCTAATACTTAAAGCTACTTTTTTAATTTAATTTTCCATCTTACTGTACAGATTTTGGAAAAGTATTGCTAGTGAAAATGAGCTCCTGGATCCCTTTTCAATGAAGAGGTTGCTCAGCCAGCCAGATGTGAAATGGGAAGAGGTGATAAGATAGGCATGTGAAGGAGGTGTTCAATTCAGGTTCAAAAAAAAGCAGCTGAGCACATTTGGATTGGGAAGGAAAGCTAGTTACATCTTAATTTTGTACTAAGATGCGAGTACCTGCTTTTCAGTACAAAATATTTCTTGAAGCTTGTTTTTCAAACTAATGTTGGAAACAAGCTTTATCCTTACCTAAGATTCTTTTGATATCAAGATATATTCCAGAATATACACTATATTAATATTGTTTTAAGAGGTATGTTAAAACCCAAGCATATTCCATCCTTTATCCCATTCCTTCCTGGTTCCATAAATATACTGGACACCAAGAATAAAACAAAAACAAAACAAAAAAAAAAAAGAAAAAATATGATGAGAGCAAGATGGACAATCCTACAGATTGTCTAGTCAATACTAGAGCAGAAGAGTGCATTATATTACTCAGACAAATCACCATAACTGAGAAAACAAACAAAAAAATCACTAAACAAAGTCAACTATGTTAGAAACTAGTAAGCTATGAGAAATTCTGTGAAATGTTCAGAGAGATGGAGTTTCAGTTCTTCCAGTGCTTTTTATAAGCACCTAAATGTTGCTTTAGGATAGGAAATAGCTAAAATAAAGGTATGTTTAAATTTAAATTTATATATATTGTAGTAGTGTACATAATCCACCTGAGGATGTTGACGCAATTCTTCAAGAGACAAAACCAGTCTGACATCATAGTTTAGTGTGAACCTTACCACATCCTAAAACTTTGCTATTGTAAAGCCAAGAGGCAAATGAGGGAACTCAGAAATGTATAAAATTCAGAAATTTCAAACACAGTGTTACAGTTTTGGAGAACGGAGGGGGAGGTTGTGTGATGTTACGGTGCATAGCAGATATAAAGTCTAACTGAAGGAACAAGGATGGGAAGATTATACTGATTTTTCTGTGGGAAGATAATACTGATTTTTCTGTTGCTGAATGAAAAGATGCTACAATAAATTTACCCAAATAAAAAAGGTGGATAAAACAAACAGGATTTCCCACTGTTCTGGGAAGGACTTGGTAGAGCAGCAAGATAACAATAGAAGGTCTTTCTCTCTGGAAATATGATCCTAAACCTTCAAAACTGCTCTTCAAATGCTTTCCCAATTTCAGAGTGTGATAATAATCCTCCAAGTTTTTCTCAACAACAAAAAAAAAAAACCCAACAAAACAAAAAAAACCCCCAAAAAACCCCAAAAAACAAACACAACCCAAAAAACTTCCAGATACTCCAAAAACTCTGTAAATGTAAGAAAAAAAAAAGCCACTAATTTCACCTAGAACTTTTTTCAGAAAGGAAGAGAAAGACCAAAATTTAATTATCCAGGATATTTTTTGATATCATTTGAGAAGAATAAGATTATAGTTAAGTGTATTAAAATCATATCCAAAACAAAGAAAATTAACACTCTGTTACTGATAAAAAAGGGACTCATTATATCTTGTAGAGTAGGTTATACATTCCTAAAGTTTCATTTGTATACATTTATGTGGCTTTACAGAACTAATCTGAGTTATATGATCACATGCATTGAACATCACAAGAGTTCATCATAACTGTGTTTTTGGAATATAAGTCTCTATTCATACATCTACCTAGTTTTGCTGTTTAATAGATGGCAAAGAACTTGTAATCATAGGCCTTGACAAAGTAGACTTATAGATATAAATTAAAGCAAGTCAATTTCATAGAATCATTTAGACTGGAAAAAAACTTTAAGATCATCAAGTCCAACCGTCAACCCAACACCACCATGCCCTCTAAACCATGTCCTGAAGTGCCATGTCTACATGGTTTTTTAACACCTCCAGGGATGGCGACTCAACCACTTCCCTGGGCAGCCTGGTCCACTGCCTAACAAACCTTTTAGCAGAGAAATTTTTTCTAAATCCAGTCTAAACCTCCCCTGATGCAACTTGAGGCCATTTCCATTTGTCCTATCGCTTGTTACTTGGGAGAAGAGACCAGTACCCACTTCGCTTCAACCTCCTTTCAGGTAGCTGTAGACAGCGATAAGGTCTCTCCTCAGCCTCCTTTTCTCCAGGCTAAACAACCCCAGTTCCCTCAGCTGCTACTCGTAGGACTTCTTCTCTAGACCCTTCAGCAACTTCATTGCTCTTCTTTGGACACACTCCAGCACCTCAATGTCTTTCCTGTATTGAAGGGCCCAAAATTGAACACAGTATTCAAGTGCAGCGTCACCAGTGCCGAGTACAGGGGGACAATCACTTCCCTGCTCCTGCTGGCCACGCGGTTTCTGATACAGGCCAGGGTGCTGTTGGCCTTCTTGGCCACCTGGGCACACTGCTGGCTCATATTTTCCATGTAGATACCTGAATTTAATGACTGAAGTGAAGAATGCATTCAATACCTTGAAAGACACCATTGTTCACCAACTTCATGATATCTTCTCTTCAATTATTTTGCTTGCTGGTATGTTTTGTTCTCTTAAGTATATGACTTTATTTTAAACTTACAACTTTCAGACTATGGAATACTGGAGAATCTCTATTTTTTTTCCTTAAATGCCAGCTTTCAGAATAGATATTATTGTAATAGTAAAAGTATATCATAATACAAATAGTATATTGTAATATGCTGTATATTAAAAGAGTATATTATCATATTAATGACCAGGAAAAAAAGTGTTTTAAGAGGACTAAAAGTATGCAATGGAATAGAATAATTATATTAAGTTAATCCATTAGGTCTCATGTCTGACTTGCAAGGGAAAGTTTATGTGGAAGGTTATACTACCTATAAAACAGATTAAAAGGAGAAAAAGAAACAGGGATTTAGAAATAGACAATTTTCACTTCGTATGTCTTTGAAGGGTACTTAGAATATATTAGAATATAGGCCAAATTACCCTTCATTTGTTTAATTTGCAAATTAAATATACAAAATAATTTAACAGTTACAACTTCCACTTTATTTACAATATTAAGAATGAATATGAAATATGACAACTGCTAAAATATTCATAATTTATTTACTATTAATTAATTAATTAACAGATAGGTTGGCTGGCAGCTAGGGAATAGGTTGTTTTGCTTTGGACCAGCTGTTATGTATGAGATAAATGGATTTTGAACAAACAGATTATTAAACTCTGTTATGGTTCATTACATTAATATCTTCCCAGTGAATCCCCCCAATCACTTTTTAAGTCAAGAGTTCACTTTTCTATATTTAACTATACTTACTAATGTTATAAGTAATTAAAATAAAAATAATGATTATAAAAGTTATAATAATAATTATCATCATAATCTAGCAGCAACCATATCTAGTGTATTGATGTATGTCGTGGTTTAACCCCAGCCAGCAACTGTGCCACGCAGCCGCTCGCTCATTCCACCCCCCACCCAGTGGGATGGGGGAGAGAATGATGGGGGAAAAAAAAAAGTTAAACTCATGGGTTGAGACAAGAACAGTTTAAGAGGACAGAAAAGGAATGGAAAGTATTACTACTACTAGAATATACAAAACAAGTGATGCACAATACCATTTCTCACCACCCACTGACTGATGCCCAGCCAATCCCCAAGCTGCAGTGCCCACTGGCCAACTACCCCCATTTTATATACTGGGCATGATGTCACATGGTACAGAATACCCCTTTGGCTCATTTGGGTCAGCTGTCCTGGCTGTGTCCCCTCCCAGTTCTTGTGCACTCCTAGCCTCTGCTGGCAGGGCAGTATGAGCAGCTGAAAAGTCCTTGACTTAGTATAAACACTACTTAGCAACAACTAGATTATCAGTGTGTTATCAACATTATTATTGTCCCAAACCACAGCACTATACCAGCTACTAAGAAGAAAATTAACTTTATTCCAGCTGAAACCAGGACACCGTAGTATTGCCGAATGTCTCAGCTGTATCATGTTTTTACTTGTAAACACAGGCAGTTCCATATCCAAGGAGGTTATATTTTGTCTATGTGATGAATACAAAAGGTAGGAGAAAGTATTCTATCCCTATTTAGAAAAGGAAGAAGTGACTCAGTTCAGAAGGAATGAAAAAAATTGTTGAGTTCATACAGGAAGTGAATGCTAGAAATTGAGCTCAAACATCTGAGCTATAAGGCTGAAGTACAGAAATGCATGATTATAAACTGTGTCTTTTTCTCTTAGAACAAGTGCATTCAAATGTATATACATTAAAAAAATCTTCAAAGCATACAAATACATTACGCAGTTTAGCAGTGCGAATTATATATGCAAAGGCTCTAAAACAGAACACAGTAAGCTCCACTCACAAACAGGTATTTTAAAGGTTCTTCTGGATAGTTTATATCACATATCAAATTATGGGAAAAAACCTACTAATGTCAAAGCTCTTAATTTCAATTAAAGCTACCTTTACCTATTTTCTTGGTGATTCCCAAAGTCAGGCAATATTAAAAATATATGTACTTGGATGTGAAATAAATCAAAGTAGCAAGTATCTACTTTTTTTTTTTTTTTTTCCCTAATGCAGTTATTATTTCATCATCACTGATAATCCAAGATGCTAGTAGATAAGTGGATAGGACTGTTTTATACATAATCCATGTCCGTATGAAGGTTACATTCATACAGGGAACAAAATCATAAATAGAGAAGTGGAGATTTCTCACATCCTTTTATATGGAATTGTAATTTGAGTGAAACTGTATGTAGATATGTATCTAAATCTGTGGTTAATAGGTTTCTGACACACTAGAGATTCAAAATCGCCACAGATTCTTAGTAACAAGGTGTCTGAAAAGTAATACTGTCAAGTGGTTTAACACCCAAAAATCCCAGTTAACTATGTTTAGTATTCTGTGTGAAACTCACTGAAGAATGTTATTGATGTTAAATACTGATTGCAATATTCATTCAGAGTTCAAAGGCTAACTACACTGATTTTTTTTCTGTATAGTTTCCATGAATAAGCAACAATTCTATTTTTTTTTTTTTTTGCAAAAATTCAGGCCAGTTATACATACAGTCAGTAAAATACACTGTTCATGCTGTTGACTATAGATTTTTATCATGTGTACAGTTACAAATATTATCTTATATGAGAAGAATATTAGTGCTCTGTGACTTCTTCAACACCTAAAATTTCAGTTTGAGATTACATTTATAGAAAATGAAACTGACAGTTTTGAAATTGGTTTGATTCTCTCATTTATGAAAACAACCATGACTGTCACTGATAAGACAGATACAATAAGTAGTTATATATTTTAAACCATCAATGTACAATAAGTATTGGTATATATTTACATTACATCTTGAAGCTCAAAAGCAACAACTTGTGGGTGAAGAAGTACTCAAAATTAATAAGGACAATTCTGAATAACAAATACTTTTCGAATTTCTGTGTTCCACCTCTGGGACTGTTTTGTAAATAAGCAAAATGTACATGATTAATTACTTGTTGGAAATTATTTTCCTAATACCAGCTGGAGGATTGAAATGAGATGTTAATAATAACAATTACTTTTAATGTCTATGAAGCGTGACCTTTACTACCAATGAAAAGTCTGTTTAATATTTGGATAAGAAAATATAAATTATGTATAAAAAAAAAAAGAGTTCCTTATTCAACTACCTGTCCTGAAAGAAAATGCTAACACTCCTATGATGGATCAAACTTCAAAGGTCTATACAAAAACTAGACATAAATTAGTATACTGATGGTGGAAAAAGTTACAATATCATTGTTTATGGAAAATTCTGTGAAAACAGAGACATGAGATTTACATCCCTTCTCATTAGCAAAGTTCCCTTCAAAATATGCATTTTTGTGCATTAAAAAAAAGAAAACCAAACCAAACAAAAACCCCAAAGCAACAAAACATAAAAAAGCATAATTTTAAAATATTAAAGTACTGCCTTCTAAAATCATAAAATAAACTCCACATGACCGATTGTCACTTAAACAACCACAGACCTACTGAGTTGGAAATGTAACCTAGGACCGTCCGCTATAAAAATAGCCAAAGAAATCAACATATTCCTCAGGAATATTAAGCTCTTGGCATTTGCATTCGATGTAGGAACACTTGAGGCTTTTTCTGTCTCCTAAAGGATAAAAAACTCTACAGAATCAAAGGACATATCCCTTCTGCAGCTACTGTCACCGTGTACTGTAGGGGCAGAAGTACTTAATTTTGTAGATTATATCCCACACAAGTGGGATAGACGTAGACTTTTTCTGTAAGCTATAGCTCAGCATGAGAAGTACACTTGCTCTGCCTGTCACACAGGGCAACCAGCCTGACCCCCAGCATAGCACAATTTACCATGCCTTGCTGACCCTGGGCCAGGTTTACTACTGACTTTTCCCTAGCAGTGAGCTTTTTTGGGGCCTAATTCTTTTTGTGTTCTTAGCATTACACAGAAGAAAAAAATGCTTTCTGAGCACGAGTCACTAATAAGACTCAGTGTTTCATAACTGTGGTGGACTAAAAGAAAATACCAGTGAAACATATTGGGGAAAATAGCTTTTCTTCAGTATTGACATCTTTGGGAAACAAAGTATTAATTTAAGAAACATATGCCTTGTTTATTTAATGATAATTCCCCTTTATCAAAATTACTCAAGTGAATTAAAGAAACTATAGTTCTGGATTTTGTGTGACTCCATTTCTCAGACTTTCTCTGACATGTTGCATGGCTCCTAGTCAATCAGTGACCCACTGTCATTCTTCATACATGCTCTTACTGTCTTAAGAAGTCTTAAAGGTTAATTTGAGAGTAAAACAATTTTTCTGCATTTTCAGTATTCAAAATGTTTTGCAATCTTTATTTGACCAATACAAGTATAAAATGCTGAGAATTCTAATGGCCTCAATATTCCAATTGCTAGTTAAGTATTCTGTAAAAGGAAAACATAGAGGTTTCACCATATCTGAAAAATTATCAGATGTAGACACACCCCAAAATATAACCCAGTTCTGAATATTTACATCAAGGTGTTAGTATTTTCCTACAGTCTAGAACTATAAAGTCTTCAATTCAATGAAAGGGTATTTTTTTAAGGCAACGTATCTGTACAAAAAGATATAATTGAAATGGCATTAATATAGATAATTTCTTAGAAATTAGCCTTCTTTTTTGCGGGAGGATTATGGGCTTGTAAAATCAGAAATTCCTGAGAAAGTCTACTTCAAAGAAGAAAATGGTAGTGAAATCATATTTTCCAATCTTCTGTAGCTCTAAATCCTCCTCTAACCCCAGGATATAGCACAGTATTGTTATATGTTTGTGTGGTGTGGGTTTTTTCGTAGCAGGGTGGGGGCTGGACGGGTGGCTCCTGTGAGAAGCTGCTGGAAGCTCCCCTGGCTCCAAGTTGGACCCGCCTCTGGCCCAGGCCGACCTCATCAGTGACGGTGGTAGCGGCGCTGG
>VYZV01014761.1:2399-13267 GCA_013401275.1 Pandion haliaetus | reverse complement strand
CGTGACCATAAATGGGAAGTGATCCCTCCCAGTCCTTGTCTTGACCCACGAGCCTGCCTTTGGATTTTCTCCTCATCCCAACGTGGCCAGGTGCAGGGGCGGGGGAGTGAGTGAGCGGCTTCATGGTGCTTTGTTACCAGCTGGGCTGAAACCACGACAGTCATATTTTGGAACTTATCCATGTTATTCTGTTCAGTACGTACAATGTCAATGGCTAAGTATTTTGGACAAATCTAACACTTATAACAAGTGTTCTAAATATATAGTAAATTATTTGAAAGTATTAATATATATACTTTATTTTATAAAAATATTTTACTTATGGGGTTTTTTTATGTCTTACTGTTGTGAAACACTCTAGGAACTGAACAACTATATCTGTGTAGTTCTAACCAATACTTCAGTGTCTCATTTAACACTTCTTTAAAACCTTTTTGGTGCTTTTCTGTTTTTCCTTAACCCAAATCTACCTGCATTGTTAACAAAAAATTTGCTTTCTTTTAGGATGCTTTTTATTGAACATCTTACACTTTCAGTACACTGGCTTCTCTCTTGCTTAGCAGTCTGGTTTATTCCACCCAGTTAATGGCACTGCTGTTGGTGCAACAGCATCCTTGGTTTAATTATCATTATATTTGTGAGCTTCAGTGGATATCTTCTTAGAGGGAGACTAAGAAATCTAGTGGCACAAGCTATAGCTTTTCTCTTCTCAAAGTTCCTTGAAGAAATAAGCATTTTTAAAGGCTTGTCAACACTGAAAGGGAAGATCTTTCTCTAACTTCCCCTCTTCCTTTATACTCAACCTTACATACTCTGCAGCCACAGTCCTGAGTGCAAGCCTACTAGTATGAAAAGAAAAACATTGTAGACAGTAACAAGTGGGGAGTGCTTCAGCTAGATTCTGGAATACAAATTATGATGGTACTCATTTGAGTCTCAGAGGTTCAAAAGTCATGGTTTAAATTGGCTAGATTAAACTTAGCACTGAAATTCATTATTACAGTTTTTAGATCCAGGAGCACAAATATGTTTTACCTACCCAAGTACATGCCAATGAACATGTTAGTAGGAATCAAAAGTTTCAGAATGAGCTTCTCCCTCCCTCAGGCTATGACTAACCCAGACACTGCTACTCTTCTTGTATCTTCCAGAGCTGACGGGAGACTCTGTAAGACAGGAGACTCTAACTTAATGGAGTCCAGGAATTGTCTTTGGAGGAAGACTCCAGGAGCATAATCTAAGTGTTGACAGAAACTTCTCATTTCTGTATGAGAAGGGTGCACATAAATTTGCTTTATTGCCTGTAAGTAACCCAATGGGAGAAAACATCTCCCCTCCATAGGGGAGATACTTAATTTTTGTATTCATCAGTTTCCATACCAGCCTTGTTATATATTATTAAAATTCAGATATTGCATGATTTTAAATACAACACTTTAATAACTATTGAAGACTTTTCATGTTATCTGAAGATATTTAGACTTTTTCTTGAGAAGTTTTGTGAAGAAAAGTGAGAAAAAATCTATTAAAACAAGGAGATAGTGTTTGATGGCTTGAATTTAAATTATCTAAATTATGCAGATTATAAAAGGCTTCCTTAAACATTATGTCTTCTTACTTACGACTCTTGCTTTTGATGCCTGTGGTAAATGTGCAAGTTTTAATTCTCCATTCCATGGAAATAAATAAATTTATTCCCAAGTCAGTGTTTACTAGGAAAAAGGTGTGCTTTTCAAAATGCCTTTGGTTTTGTTACTTAGAAGGTTTAGAAACAAAGGTGTGAAAAAAAATTTGCATTTACAGATAGTGAATGAGAAGGTTTAAACTTTTTTTTTTTTAATTAAAGTTTTAAAATATATATATATTTTAGTTTTTCAGCACAACTTTGACTCATTTACCTGGAAGGTAAATAAATAAGATTAAGGATGTAAAGACCTCAAAGCTCCACACTAGAATATTTTGGTGGTTTACTTGTTGAAGTATGTTATGCAAATACCCATCAATGTGATATATACTTACTATGTTAGCTTTTTTAATGCATTTTAAATGTAACACTTGAAGTTCTACCCTTATTTCCTTGAGTATTTTTTTCCAAAAAGGAAAAATTCTTGACATTGCAGGACAAACAAATAACAATGAATAATATTTTCTTTTCCACTGTACTCTGGAATATTACTCTGTATTACTATGTAAAAAGGAAAAGAAAAATACCACCAACAATGAAAGCCACCATCCTTCTTTTCTGAGCTTAAGGCAGTCTGTGACTTGGTGATGGGGAAAAATGGTGCCTTGTGCTAAGAAAACCATCCTGAACTTGTGGCATTTAAAAACTTCTGAAAGGCAAAAGGGAATGACACATACGTGGAACTACGGATGTATTCTTAGCCTAATTAGAAGCTTCACAATCTAATAAAAGTACAACCAACAGCTATTATCAGTCATATTAGGAGTATCTATAGTCCAGATTATCTAATAAATACAGGAAAGCCTTACCAATAATTAAAATAAACTTTAAATTGTTACCTAAGGAAATTTACTACATTTACCCCTTCTCTTTCATGTTAGCATCACTATTTTAACATCCCTTTGGATCTTCCAGTCAACAGTGAAATCCTTCTCAAGAAGACTGTGGGCAAGAGAGGGTGGTGACAATGAGTCACCAACACCCTGAGGTCTTCACCAGAAAGAACGTGATATAGGTAGTGGGCTCCCTTCTTTCTTGGTTTTGGGTCTGCTTGGGACTATTTTTATGTTTTTCCATCACTACCCACTCCCTTTCCTCTGCTCCCAGGGAAAGGGTGAAAGCTGCTCTGCTGTCCCCTAATACCCTAACCCTTCCCTGGTGGCACTCACAGACCTGGAGCTCAGACAGGCTGGGCAATGGGCACTTGGCCATGGGGGACCTGGTAAACCCAGCTCGGCTTCACTCATACTGAAGACAGGGGGCAGGGTATCCCAGAGCCTGCTATCTCTGATGGCCAATAAAAAACATTTTTATTTGCCTGCAAATTATCTGTCTCATTATAAAATATTACGATGATACAACACGTCACACAAGACAAAGGTTTTTTTTATAAATTGCACAAGGAATAAATGATGAATAAGATTAAAATTCACAACATAAGCATAGAAAGTGGATTTTGAATCTTGGATTCAGTAAAATAATAATCTGAATTTAGAACTTACTGGGTAATTGGGAAATATGAAGGCAGTGGTGTTTAAGCATTTTTTTGTTCTGCAGGTTCCATTTGACCACTGTCTGAAACATGGATAACGCTCTCCTCTGGGCTTCTGGTTTCAGAACAGGCTGATTTATCTTCTCTGCCTCTAATCTGAACCTCCCCTGTTGCAGCTTTGAACCATTTGCACACGTCTGTCACATCCCAATTTCTCAGGATGATGACTCAGGTTTGTTGATTCCCACGTCAGGATTAAGGTGAAACGACACCAGGGATCCTTTAACTCACAAAACTCAATTTTTATTTGCTTACAACAAGAATTGGCATGCTCACCACCAAAATTGGTATGCTCACAACAAAAATTTGCATGAAACTGTCAGTAAACTGTGTAATGTGCTAACCATACAACACCAAACATATACTACAGGCCTTGCTTATCTGGGAATCAGTTCAGGAATGACAATAAGGGGATCCCTCCTGTTGAGTCATGAGGTTTGGAGCATACCCCCTTGCTTTCTAGCCTCATTCTCAGCGAGGAGCCTAGGGGCAGCTGAATCCACTCCTAGTCCCAGACTTGGTCAATGGTTTATGTCTAAAGGGATAAGGTGTAGGGAATATGGAAAAGGGAAAGATAGAGACAGAAGAGAAAGATTTCTCCAGTCCTGGGTCTAGCGTAGTTCTGTCAGCCGAGGGGTGCAGTCAGATGAGGAGTCTGGTTCCAATGGGCTTGCACACCTGGGGCTTCAGTTTGTGTCCTTTTATCATACTTGCCCCTCTTGCGGGTGGGCATTTGAACTCATTGGGCTAATTAGATAGCCTTTGGGCTGTGGGCTTGGGAGTCGTTTGGGGAATAGCTTTCCCCTTTCCCTGCAGAAGTGATCTTTGGCCATGCACAGTGAGCTGCCCTGCTCAGCATGTCAGAACAGCACATCAGGACAGGGAGCTGTGCACCCTCCAGCATGCCCTCCCCCTCCTGTTGCTGATGGGTGCTGATGGGCTTCTTTTCACCTGTGGTTCCTTGCTAGGCAGAGTTTGTAGTTATGCAGAGTTAGTTGTCAAGCAGAACTTGCCCCACCACAATGTTTGAGACATTAACTCCTTCAGTCTCTCACAACGTCCTAACACTGTATACCCAGGAGAAGAACTCAGCACCTCCCTCTCCACTTCCCCTCCTCAGGAAGCTGTAGAGCCATGAGGTCACCCCTCAGCCTCCTTTCTCCAAACTAGACAAACCCAAAGTCCTCAGCCGCTCCTCACAGGACATTCCTTCCAGCCCTTTCACCAGCTTTGTTCACCTTTCACCACACTCTTCTGGATGCATTCAAGTACCTTAACACCCTTGTTAAATTGTGGGGCCCAGAACTGCACACAGTACTCAAGGTGAGGCTGCACCAATGTTAAATACAGCAGAAAAATCACTACTTTTGACCAACTGGTTATACTGGGTTCAATGTACCCCAGGATGTGGTTTGCTCTCTTGGCTGCCAGGGCACACTGCTGACTCCTATTGAGCCTGCTGTTGACCAGCACCCCCAGATCCCTTTCTGCAGGGCTGTTCTCCCTCCACTCCTCTCCCAGTTTATACTTGTGTCCGGTGTTACTCCATCACAGGTGCAGAATCTGGCATTTGGACTTGTAAATTTCACGCCATTGATGATTGCCCAATGTTCCAGTCTATCTAGATCCCTCTGCAATCACCTTCCAGTTTGGTATCATCAGCAATCTTGCTAACGGTGCATTAAACTCCTGCATCCAGAGCATTGATAAAAAATATTGGCCCTAGAACTGAATCCTGAGAAACACCGCTGGTGACTGGTCACCAGCCAGATGTATCCCCATTCACTACAACTCTTTGAGCCCTGCCATTCAGACAGTTCTTCACCCAGCGTACTGTGTACCTGCTCATCTCACAGTTGGACAACTTGTCCAGAAGGATGCTGTGAGGGACAGTACCAAAAGCCTTACTAAACTTCAGATAAACTACATACACCACCTTCCCGTCATACACTAGGTGGATAACCCCATGTTGACTGTGCCTGATAATTGATTTGTTGTTTAAATGTCTTTCAATAGCACCCAGTATGATATTATCCATAAATTTCCAGATGCTGAGGTTAGACTAACAGATCTATAGTTTTCTGTGTCTTCATTCATGCCCTTTTTGTAAACTGGAACAATGTTGGCTAGCTTTCAGACAGCAGGGACTGTCCCAGACTCCCAAGACGTGATACATGATTGAAAGGGATCCTGCTATAACATCTGCTAGCTCCTTCAGTACTTTGGGATGAATCCCATCAGGCCTCATGGACTTATGAACATTCAACTGATACAAATGGTCCCTTACAATTTTAGTCCCTTACAATTTTCCTGCTGTGGACTCTGACAAATGGTAAAACCATTTGTTTCACCATTGTGAAACTCACAGAACGCTATATGTATATTGTACATAGTAACCTATTCAAAGCAGTGAGATTAAACAGCACAGAAGCAAACCACTTGTGTTGGAACCCTCTAAATAGAGGGAAGATTTTGCCTTCATTGGGGATTACTTAACATATAAAAGCTTCTAGATATGTGAAGCAGCTGGGATGAGAGAGAGACGACTTCCAGGAAACTTACAAAGTGAAGAAAGGGAAAAGTCCCGAGAAACACAATGAGTGCCTATAAAGAAAAGATTTAAAGGAAATGGGTGAAAAGAGACTTTTCCTAAGAAACCTGAAGCACTTTGTAGAGTTTGTTCTAATCCAATATTCTAAGGCAAGTTCCTGAATTAATAAAAAAGGAGAAATATTTGTTTACTACTCTTTTTATTTTAACTGTTTCACCAAACAGACCAGATTGTTCTGTGTTTCAAATTTACCTTGCTTTTAAGGAAATCTAGGTTAAGTATTAAAAGCTTTTCTGGTGTTTGTGTGGTTATTTAAGGAAATGGTGTAGGCATACCTCTGTCAAATCTTTTGGCCAGTTGCAGTCCTGTCACACTTTTCAGGACAGTTCACAATTTATCTTTGACTTTCTTAAAAAGTACCTTCCTTTCCTCTGCCTTCTCTCTTCACTGATTGCTACTCCCTAATTATACCCTGCTCTGATGATTAGAAATGTCTTATTCAGATTTGCAGTGCTTAAAAGTCATAGAATCACTTAGGTTGGAAAAGACCTTTAAGATCAGTGAGTCCAATCATAAACGTAACACTGCCAAGTCTGCCACTAAAGCACCACATCTACACATCTTTAAATACCTCCAGGCATGGTGACTCAATCATTTCCCTGGGCAGCCTGTTCCAATGCCTGATAGCCCTTTCAGTGAATAAATTTTTCCTAATACCCAATCTAAACCTCCCCTGGTGCAACTTGAGGCTGTTTCCTCTTGTCCTATCACTTGTTACTTGGGAGAAGAGATCGACACCCACCTCACTACAACCTCCTTTCAGGTAGTTGTAGAGAGCAATAAGGTCTCCCCTCAGCCCCCTTTTCTCCAGGTTAAGCAACCCCAGTTCCCTCAGCCGCTCCTCGTAGGACTTCTTCTCTAGACCCTTCAGCAACTTCATTGCTCTTCTTTGGACATGCTCCAGGACCTCAATGTCTTTCCTGCAGTGAGGGGCCCAAAACTGAACACAATATTTGAGGTGTGGCTTCACCAGTGCTGAGTACAGGGGGACGATCACTTCCCTGCTCCTGCTGGCCACACTGTTTCTGATACAGACCAGGATGCTGCTGGTCTTCTTGGCCATCTAGACACACTGCTGGTTTATATTCAGCTGGCTGTCGAGCGACAGCCCCAGGTCCTTTTCTGCCAGGCAGCTTTCCAGCCACTCTTCCCCAAGCCTGTAGTGCTGAATGGGGTTTTTGTGACTGAAGTGCAGGACCCAGCACTTGGCCTTGGTGAAACATACAATTGACCTCGGCCCAATGATCCAGCCTGTCCAGATCCCTCTATAGAGTCTTCCTACGCGCAAGCAGATCAACGCTCCCACCCAACTTGGCGTTGTCTACAAACTTACTGAGGGTGCACTCGATCCCCTTGTCCAGATCATTAGATAAAGATATTAGACTAAACTGAATAAAGATATTAAACAGAATTGGAAAGTCAAGCCCAGCAATATACTTCTTCTATAAATATTTGAGATACTGGAAGTGTTATTCTGGTCAAAGTTACTTTTTTTAACTGGTAGGTTTTTTTGGCTTTTGTTGCTGCTTTATTTTATACCATTTAAAATAGATGAATTTGTCTATTTAAGGTGGATCATTTAAGAAGTAGTTGCCTCTTGTGTACATAAGGCATGTATGACACTGAGATGGATGGATCTCATAACTTAAATCTCAATAATTTTGCCTTAAACATGTTGTTGAAAAATATTTTCTACCTAAATGCATTGGACATTGCCTACAACAAAAAAGATAAGAAGGGTGTTTAGATGTATAAAGTTTTTGAGCTGTAGGTGTCAGTATGTTTCAGACAATCTATAAAATCATCAAAGTGATGTGATTAAATACTCTGCTTTTATAAGAAGTGATTAAATGGATTCTATTCCTATTTTTTGTTATTATGTATTTCAATTATTATCTATTTCAATTGTTATTATCATCAAGAACATATTCAGACTCAAATTTCTGTTACCTACACACCAATAGAATGACAAACTGGGATCACAGTCCTTCAGTCAGAACTGTTTACTGTGCTTCATTAGAGCAACATTGTACAAGTGAAAAGAAGTGAGGAATCATGTCAGGAGTTTTCCTATTCTGTGTCCTACAATCCTGCTTAGTGTAATCCACTAAACAACTGACACCACTGTAGTATCTGTGCTTGCTCATTACTTGTCTGTAATCATATTCTCTTCAAGACACAGATTAAAGTTCTTTTTTACCTTTGACATTGCATGCCATATCCAGGCTTAAAAAGTTTATGCTTCCCTCATCTGTTAGATGGTTTTGGAAAATAAGTTCTGATTCCTAAGGGCAAGGTTTTTATTTGTCACTGTAGAGACTATTCCTGTGTTCCTAAAGCTGGACATTACAAGAATTGTGTATAAATGACTCTTTAATTATTTAAGCTCAACACAGTTATGAGCACTTCATTTTTAAGTGCTTTAGAGGCAGGTAAAAAACTATGTTATTTTCTGTTTTAAAACATTGAATACTTTCCTTTTCACATCTGAATCAAAATAACTAAAAAAGGATAGAAAGTCTGCAACTCTTAATTTACAGAATTTCCAAGACATCAAGGATAAAATTCATGCTTACTTTTAAAAAAACAGTTATCTGTCAGATTGTCTGTGTAACCCGTGCCAGACGTAGCCCTTCCTCCTGCCTCCAGAGCATCAGAAAAAGGTATGGCTAATGCTTGGTAAAAACGTCTTTGAACCTACTGTCTACACACCTAAATAGTGCCTTTGAGAAAGCTTTTGGCAGGCTGCCTAAGGTCTTAGATCCATGATGGCTATGTGCTGCTACTTTTCCGTGAAGTCCCAAAGTGATTTAGCCCAACAGAGACATACAGAAACAGACATCTCTCTAGAATTTTATAAGCACTATTGACACTGAAGCTTGTAAGTCTACAGACATTTCTGTCACTGACATTGCTTCACTGACATTGCTAACTTAAGCAGTTCTTGCTTTCCTGGTTGCTTATTTATGTCCTTGTGTCTTCCTGTCACTGGTAATGACAAATCACATTTCAGCCTAGCAAAGTGATCTATCTTGTGTACTGCTTTGTTTTTTAAGATATCTTGTGCAAATTAAGGCATAGAGGAATTTCATTCTTATTATGGCAGTAGGCAGGTTTTTGTCTGTCCAATATTCTGCAATAACAAATGAAGTTGCTGCTTCTTTTTTTTCTTTTTTTTTAATCAGATCAATAATGGGATGGTAGTGGCTTCTTGCAATCATCCTGTTTGGCTGAGAGGTTCTCAGGAAGGTGGAAGAGAATGTCTTTTTAACTCTGCCTTGAGGGATTGGGATGGGATGTGTGACTGTACGATCTGAAGATACTAATGTGCCTTTATCAACTATATTGAAACTTTTTTTTCCTGGGATATTTTTCACGATACCTTCTGTAGCTCATCGCATGTCTCACTTTGCAGTGTGCAGACACTCTGCATCAAGGAGCAACAATGGGAGTTTCCCAGGTCTCATTTCTAGAAATGTCTACGTCAGGCGATAGAGGTGCTGGCATCTATGATATCTTGCCTGTATATCAGTGCTCACGGATTTCCTAGTGACCAGCTTCTGGTGTAGCCACCCTCACAGCTTTCAGCTGTAAGTAGTTTTAAAATGCTTGCTCTCTTTACAATGCCAGATACAAATCTGAATAAAAATCCCGCACTGTGTTTTGCCCCATCTCAGAATTACACCTCAGATATAACATGATTCATTCGACATTATGTTTCCGCACTTGGTTTCTTGGGTACATGGAACATGTGGCAGTATTTCTGAGCCTGGAAGATTGGGGATGAAGAAATACTTTAGAAATTGCAGTCCATTCGTGCAATGCATAACTTCGCACAAACATCTATGGAAATGTTCAGCATGAATGCACAAGTGCTTGAGATTGGCTGTGAAGCCCTAGGAAACAGTTTTTGACTCATCAAGCCATCAAGCCATAATAAAGTATCACCACATATGCAGCTTGTGCTGGTGCAGTGGGGGAGGCCAGGATCAAACTAATTCTGAGGACCTGTTTAGATGCACACAGTATTGTATTCCACAAACTGAAAACCAGGATGGCAGCCATACCTAGAAGTAGTCCTACCATAGAGAAATTTCTAGGGGGCTATCATGAAACAATACAAGCTTATTTTACATTTTGAGGTTACCTTAAGCATAAGAGTATGCAAAACTGACATCAAGAAAGTAGACAGAAAACCAATATTAACCCTAAATCTACTCTTTTCACCATTTATTTTGTGCAGCAGAACATGCTTTAAAGTCTTGAACAGTTTCTGATTTTTTTTTTTTGTTATACAAGATTCTACATTTTTTTCATTAAAATATTTATATAGGTTATGAGGAGTTATGTAGCACAGAAAGCATGTTTTTCTGGATATTTGATACCTTTCATGTAGTGACCACTCCACAGAAAATTGCTGTTTCAACATTTATATGGCTATTTAATCAATATCCTTCTTTTGACATCATAGTGAAGACCAGCTAAAGTGAGTGAGTTAAGAATACTTTTTTACTTCTCCTTTGGATGGATGCAGTTTAGAGAACAACTCAATAACATAGATTTTAAAATAGAAAGAACACAGTCCAAACCATGATTGTTTCCTGATGGGAAAAACATGCATGGCTGAAAAAGCAAAGCTTACTGAAGCACCAATGAATTTACAAGGCTCTGCGTAAGGAGATGTAGGTTTTCCCAACAGTACTAAAATTTTATCCTTTAACTCAGCTTTGCAAGATTTCTTTTTCACATAAGTCTTTCTTCAATCCACATATGAAGATGCAAGACTGAGACTCCATATCTATACAATAGACTTGTCTGTTTTCAATGGGAGAGAAGAATGGCTACATAATATTCCAGATGCACATCTAAGTAGAACTGAAGTGCTACATGCTGTTATAACTTAAAGTTCTTTACACAGAAAAGCATTCCTCTGCAGGAAAGGATGGCAGTGAGAAAAGGGTGTCAGCTGAGATCAGCAAGACTACTCATAAGACTAGAGTGTTTTCAATGCGTTGATCAAT
>VYZV01014760.1:33119-50388 GCA_013401275.1 Pandion haliaetus | reverse complement strand
ACCCGCGCCAGGGAAGTTTGTGAGGAACTGCAGCCCGCGGAAAGGACCCAGGTTGGAGAAGTTGCTGAAGGACTGTCTCCCGTGGGAGGGACCTCACGGTGGAGCAGGGGACGAGTGAGGAATCTTCCTCCTGAGGAAAGGAGCGACAGAGACAAGGTGTGGCGAGCTGACTCAACCCCCATCCCCTGTTCCCCTGTGCCGCTGGGGGGAGGAGGTAGAAAGCACTGGGAATGGAACTGAGCCGGGAAGGTGGGAGGGGTGGGGGTAAGATGTTCTGAAGTTTGGTTTCCCTTCCTAATATCCTTGGTTTTGATTTGATTTGTAGTAAATTAAATTGATTTTGTTTCTTGCCCAAGTTCAGCCTGTCTTTTGCCCGTGACCATAAGTGGAGAGTGATCCCTCCCAGTCCTTGTCTTGACCCACAAGCCTGCCTTTGTATTTTCTCCTCATCCCAACGTGGCCAGGTGTGGGGGTGGGGGGTGAGTGAGCGGCTTCGTGGTGCTTTGTTACCAACTGAGCTGAAACCGAAACCACAACACACCATAAAGCAAAAAATATAGCCACATCTCCAGGCTCTGCTGGATCCCATCAGGAAACTGGGAGGAAGGGGAGGATATGTGAGGAAAATGAGTTATATCTGGAAGATGTACAAAATTTTCCAGTCTTCTACAAAAGGCTTTGTCAAACAACACAATCGTTTCTATATGGCATATATACTAATATATTTCTGATCCACTAAACAGTGGTTATGAAGCCTCAGTTTTTGTTATATATTCACTATCAGGCTTACAGTGGGTTGAATTAAAACTTTAGCTTAATTTTTTTTTTAATTTAAATTTAAACTGGTATGAATAATATTTTCTCAAACATGGCTGAAATTATATGCAAAACCAAACACTTTATAAGAAAAAAAAGCAACTCTGGTTTATATTTAGTTTTTAATAGTATAGCAATAGAGTTAGAAAAATAATTATAAAATGGCCAAAATTTCAGGTGATTCTCAGTAAAATACAACAATAATCTTGATTAAAAATTATTAAGTGTTTAGATTACATAGAATCCTAGAATGGTTTGGGTTGGAAGGGTCTTTTAAAGATCATGTGGTCCAACCTTCCTACCATGAGCAGGGACATCTTCCACTAGACCAGGTTGCTCAAAGCCCCATCCAGCCATGTCTGGCTGAATATGGAATACAGTGCAGTTTTCTGTAAACAATGTCAAATATTCAGGCTATATTATTTAGTGCTCAGAATTAGAACATTTCTTGGGAACTTTACATTGCTGCTTACAAAATGAAGATGATGTAAAAGCCAGCCTGGAAATAAAACTTGTAATTTTCCTGTTGTCCTGGTTTCAGCTGGGATAGAGTTAATTGTCTTCCTAGTAGCTGGTACAGTGCTATGTTTTTGAGCTAGGTATGAGAAGAATGTTGATAATGCACTGATGTTTTCAGTTGTTGCTGAGTAATGTTCAGTCTAAAGTCAAGGTTTTTCAGCCTTTGATGCCCAGCCAGCAAGAAAGCTGCAGGGGCACAAGAAGCTGGGAGGGAACACAGTCAGGGCAGCTGACCTGAAGTGGCCAATGGAGTATTCCATACCATATGACGTTTTAGGAACTGCGGCGGGCACATCGCTGCTCGGAGACTTCCGGGTGCGTCGGTCGGCGGGTGGTGAGCAAATCCGTTGTGCATCACTTGTATATTCCAATCCTTTTATTATTACTGTTGTCATTTCCTTAGTGTTATCATTATCATTATTAGTTTCTTCTTTCTGTTCTATTAAACCGTTCTTATCTCAACCCACGAGTTTTAGTTCTTTTCCTGATTTTCTGCCCCATCCCACTGGGTGTGGGGGGGGAGTGGGTGAGCAGCTGCGTGGTGCTTAGTTGCGGGCTGGGGTTAAACCATGACACCTGTGTACTGGAATAGTCATGTAAGTCAGGTGTCTGCACAACAACAGGTCAAGACAACAGTCTATTGATAGCATTGATATTAATTCTCCTTCATTTCATATTTGCTATAAACTATTATATTTTTTACATGACATTATTATTGTAATGTGAGTTATTATTATGCATTATGTTTTCATCAAAATTGAAAGAATAACATTTTTATTTCAGAGAAGTGTTGTCAGATGTGCAGTGTTTGGCAGTTATTGAATCTACCTCTATACCCACCTTGCAAAATATTGTAGAAAATTACACTGGATGAAAAGCCATGAATTGCTGATATCACGTGTGTGTGTGTGTGTGTGTGTGTGTGCGCGCACATATGCCTGTTTTGCAAAGGATATAAAAATTATAAAAGGGAAGAAAAAATTAATGGGACACTGTATCAAGCACAACATCCAGATCTGATAAAAGTATTGAAAGAAACTATAAGCCAGAGGATAAATTTGGAAATCCTCCCTGTACCTTAAATAAGAAATGAGTAGTAGAAAATGAAGGGACATGAAGGCAAGGCTAAATACAGAGTAAGGAATGATTTGGTGACCCCCTGCAGTGGTTGCCACAGGGAGGGTGCACTGTGTGGCCTGCGACCTTCTGTCTCTCAGCAAAACTTCAGTCTCAGCAGAGCCACATCAGTGGACATTGGGCTCTGCAATGAGTCTGATGGATAGAGATTCCCAGAACAAGCACCCTTACAAGCTAGCTTGAGATATTATGCATATGGGAAACAGAGGCAACAAGAATTTTATAGTTGGGTAAAGAACTCTTGTTTGATTATTTGTCTACATACAGGTATGAGAAGTCTAGGTCAATGACACCCAATCTTCTGCCAAGGTGAGGTGAATGACCACTCACTAAAGAATTTGAGGGTCTCACACTGCATGCCCTTCCTGTTTCTAGCCCAGGTTCATGGACACACAACCAGTTTCCATCATGTGTTTGTTGATCCCTTAAACAGTATGCATGCCTAGTACATGTAGGGACATCTGCATCATAACTATACCATGAACACACGTATATTTTTATGTCCCAGGGAGCAATTGTGATACTCCCAGGAAAGAGTCAATAGGTACAAAGTAGATTACATTTTCTAAACATGGTATGTATACCCTGAACAGTTCTTTAAACCTATTTCTGCACTAAAAAAACAACCAATCAAAACAAACAAACACACACCTCTAGATATGGCTGTAATTACTGAAACATGGTCAGATGAGTCACAGTGATGATGATACATGTAACATTATTTCACACTAGTACAAAAGTCAGTATGATGAATATGACTTCTAATAAAACTATCAGGTAGTGAGGTGACCAGTGTGGTTGTAACTTGCAGGAACGACCCTTTCCACCTAGTTGTGCACTGAAAACTGAAATTCTGTTGACAAATGACAGATACAGAAATGTGAACCTTAACTATTGCTGCAGTGGAAGCTTTGGTAAAGCACATTGTAATGAACAAGAAACTAATGCTTAGATGTGTTGTCACCTGTAGAGGAGAAATGAGTCCTGTTTAACCCTTAGTATGCAAATGCAGTGAGTGTTCTCAAAATACACACATTGCAGCCATACTCCTTAACCAACCTAGAACATTAAGGAAGCTGGATCACCATGGCCTGGCACTTAAGTAAATGTATTAATGTGAAAATAGGTTCAAGTTCAATAGTAATGAGCTGAAGTAATACATCTATTTGTGGCAATAAATCTTAGAATACACTGTAGGCGGCATTCAGAAGAAGGTTTGAACGGAGTGAGGAAAAGCTGAAGTGGTCTGATTAATTGGGATAAAGTTCCTTGTGGTGGGAAGACCACACTGACAGACCTGATTGCAGGAAAGAAGGATGAACTGATTAGGTTTATTAGAACACTAACTCATTGACTTGATGAATACAATTAAATTACATGATTATTCTACTAGATTTTTATTTGAACTGCATTAGGCTGCAGAAATCCCCAAATAAGCTCTCTGTCTCACTAATAGAACAGTTGCTGCCCCAAAGAGTGAGCAAAAGATTAGTGTTTAACAATTCATGTAAAAAAAATTATGTGAATCAATTGAAAGGGATGAACAAAGTTTTTTTGGGGGGGTTTTTTTCTTTTGCTTAATGTAAGTAGTGTTAGTAATAGTTGCATTGCTAAAGACTGAATGTGAAGTCATTAGGTGGTTCAAATATGAAATTTTTGGCTTCAGCCTTGGCACTCTGTAGGATGACATTTGATGATGTTGAAATTTGGGACTCGAGTGGCGTAATTCTGATGTATCAATAAGTATTTTTTTCCCAAAGAAAATCTAGGAAAACCTGCAAAATCTCTGAATAAATATGTGTTTTCAACAACTAAAATTATTCTAAAGAAATGGCATTCTATTTTGATAAAACTAAAATATTCAATTCCTGGGTTGGTTCTGCTTATTTAACAGGAAATTCATTATATAAACAAAGTTATAATTTTGAAATCAGATTTCACATATTTTTGTTTGGGAAGAATAAAACTAGAATGCTGTGTATTTTTATTAAAATTACTACCTGTATTTGAAAAATGTATTCTGTCAAAAACTTTCATATTTCCTTATGAGGTTCCGCTGTTTAGAGAATAGCATCTCACATCAGGGAAAAATGACTTGCTGTAATACTTTAATCTACTATTATTGTTATGGGTTTGTGTGGCCCGGGTTTTTTATTTGGGTAGCAGGGGAGTGGGCTGCAGACGTGGCTCCTGTAAGAAGCTGCTAGAAGCTTCCCTGACTCCAAGTTGGAACTGCCTCTGGCCCAGGCTGACCCCATCAGTGACAGTGGTAAGTGCCTCTGGGAGAACACATTTAAGAAGGGGAACCGGCAGTGTGTGTGGGTTGGAACGTGAAGGAACACCTTTGCAGATACCAAGGTCAGTGAAGAAGGAGGGGTGCCTGAGAAGGCTGATGGCCCTGCAGCCAGTGGTGAGACAGCAGGCTGTCCCCCTGCAGCCCATGGGGGTGAACAGTGGAGCGGAGGCTCCCGAAGATGGCTGTGACTCTATGGGAAAACCAGCACTGGAGCAGTGTGTGACTGGAGAGCAGCCTGCGGAAAGGACCCGCGCCAGGGAAGTTTGGGAAGAAATGAAGCACACAGAAAGAACCCACATTGGAGAAGCTCGTGAAGGACTGTCTCTCGTGGGAGGGACACCACAGTGGAGGAGGGGACAAGTGAGGAATCTTCCCCCTGAGGAAAGGAGTGGCACAGATAATGTGTGGCGAGCTGATCCAATCCCCCATGCCCTGTTCCCCTGCACTGCCGGGGGGAGGAGGTAGAAAGCGCCGGGAATGGAACTGAGCTGGTAAGGCGTGAGGGGTGGGGGAAATGTGTTCTGAAGTTTGGTTTCGGTTCCTAATATCCTTGGTTTTGATTTGTAGTAAATTAAATTGATTTTGTTTCTTGCCTAAGTTGAGCCTGCCTTTTGACCATGACCATAAGTGGGGAGTGATCCCTCCCAGTCCTTGTCTCGACCCACAAGCCTGCCTGTGGATTTTCTCCTCATCCCAACGTGGCCAGGTGCGGGGGTGGGGAGTGAGTGAGAGGCTTCGTGGTGCTTTGTTACCGGCTGGGCTGAAAGTGAAACCACGACAATTATATACACTGCATATTTAAAATTAATGTTTCCTTCTGTCTGATTTTTGTGTTTAGTTTCACATCTCATAATTTTGAGGCATTAACATTTTACAGTGTAATCCTTTTAAATGACAGTTATAGTCATTATAAGAATGCTAATTATTCTCTATTTTTTGTTACCATGGAATTTATTGTTGATAAAATGTACTATATTGACATCAGTGAAAAATATAACACTGTTAATTTTCAGATTTTCAAGCATTTGCATTTCATCTTATTAATGTACTTAATTTCTAACCTGGACAAATTACTTTTCAGTGCCAGTGTTTTAAATTTTGTGGTCAAATCTGTTTTGGATACTTGTTTTGAGGAAACTATGAAGTGTCTGAAATCAAGTGGGGCGGAATGCAGCATTCATCCCCGAGGAATGAGTCTTCCAAGAGCACTGCTTTGCATCTTTTCCAGATCAGCAGCAAGGAATACTGTGCTTTTTGACTTCCTTCCTAATGCCAGAGTACAAGTAGCAAGAGGGTTTCCTTGATTCTGATCTGAGAAAGATGCAGAACAATGGTCTGACATTTAAAGACTTAATTTATGATTAGCAGTGGCATAAATGATTAAGTCCTCTATAACAGGGAGTACTTAAAAATTCAAGGTTTTTTCCCCCACAAAATTATACTTTACTGTTCCTTTCCACGCATGACTAATCTTAAGCTGTGTAACTTCAAAAACTAAAGCTGAAGCTCAACAGCAAGCAGATGCTTGGAATTTCCAGCAGTGTGTAACCAGCAGAAGTTCAATACAATTTCAGAAATTGTTATGCTGCAAAACATGCCTGTCAGATGAGCTGACCTTTAAGCTTCACTTCATGTTCACTTTAGGATTAATTATTCCATTTTTTGTGTTTGGGAACCATGTTCTGTACTGAGGAGGTGTAAGAGATGGTACCTGTTTTACTTTCCATGTCCTGTCATATTACCTACATTGGTATGGAGAACCAAAAACATCCGTATGCTTGTTGCAGTCAGAAAAACAAAACTATAGGCTTTTATTAAATGTCAGTAGTGAAGCACAGTTAGCAGCTTACTTATTAATTTTAATGGAGAATTATTAAATTATGCCCTAAAAATGTCTCTGTAGTAATACCTGTATTCAAATGCAAAACAAATTATACACAAAGACAGTGAAATGTCAATGATATCACAGAATTTGACACTTCTCATAAAACTTTAGAAAATCAGGATCTGTTAAAAGAAATTATTTTCTCAAGCAGTTTTCAAACTTCAAAAAATTATGGTAAAATGAGACAATAAAGAAAAAAGTTATTGCAGCATTTATGCTACCATTTTTTTATTATTAAATTATTTGTGAATAATAACTATACCTGGGTTTATATCGCAAATATTAAAGAAGTAGTTTCTGTCCAAAACCAGAGTGGCATGGTAAAACAGGAATAAAAGATTGTATCTTCCACTAAGGCTAGCAATGTTGTATTATCTGTTGTGCCTGAAACAGAGAGTTTAAGCCTGCGTGAAGATTTTTTTCTCAGTAAGAAAAGCCTATTTTAAGTTTTGGTGTAGGGCAAAAGGTAGACTGACACATGATCTAAGACTGGTGGTTCCCTATGTGGATCTGCCAGAGTTACGCTTTGTCTGTTCAGCAGGAGCAGTTGAGCTTGGCAAGTGACACTTTTTCTTAGCCCTCTTCCCCACTTCAAACAGTATAGATTCTGCTTTGAATTTTCCAAATTTCAAGAGCCTCACAGCCATATTTTAATCTTTTACAGCAAGCTGTCTCAGGTGAAGAATCTGGAGTGGCCCTCAAGCTGGTTGATGTTCAGCAATCAATACTGTGAGTGTCATCAGGAATCTAATTAGTGCAGTTTTTTCACTTTTCTTTTTCTTGAGATAAAGAAATAATCTGGTCTTTTCTCCTGATAGTAATTTTCTTCAAGTAAATGGATAATTATTAAAACAGTTATTAGACATGTAAGTATTTGGCTTTCCTTTAAAAGATGGAAAGATGCTTCAGCAATGAATGACCTCACATAACATCAACAGCAATAGTGAAAATACAGAAGTGCAACTTACTCAAAGAAAAGCTCTCTTACTCTTTCTTTATGTAGGATTAAACTGAGAAAATGTTTTCAATTTTTGCTTTTTCTATATTGTTCTTCACTGACAATAGAATATTTTGTTCCAGTCTTGCAATTGTTCATTTCTATTATTAAAAAAACAAGGCACATGGTAGACATATTTATGTAATAATCCCCATTACTGTGTGGCTCAGTAATTTAGCATGGCTGAATAATTTTAGGAAGGATGAAAGAAAAAAACCCAACAATCTATTCATGAGTATAATATCTCTTTTTATTTTGCCTTCACTATTTTTCTCCAATTTACCTCTTCAGTCTTTCTGTTGTGTTGCTATTTGGATAAATAAAACCAACTGAACAAGAAAAAGTGTATGCAAATAGTAGAATATCTTAGAACTTTATAAAGAGGGGACCATAAGCCTGTATATTTTTAAACCTAGAAACATCTGCTGACATTCTCATAAAGTCAGTTTTGCCACCAGTTTGAAAGACATAAACAGCTGAACTGGTGCTGTGGACAAAGTATTGAGTGTTCTACAGGCAAACCCTTAATGACAAATCTCTTTTTTGAGATGTTGTGTCTGGTTTAAATATAAAATTTATTTTTTAAAATAAAACCTTATAAGTAGAGGTATGATATCCTGTAGTATGCTAATTGAGAAGGAACAATGGAAGTTTTTGGGCAGCACACCTGCCCTCTTACATATAACCAAGCCACGGTTAAAAGGTGAACATAACATTAAGATTTTGTTAGACTACTTGTTTAGTTCAAAACTTTAAAAAAATGTTTTAACAGTATGTTAAAACACTGTGTTTTCCTTGTTTGAAATTTTGTAACCTAAAAGTAACTTGAGACATTGTAAATAGCACAAAACAATCATATTTTTGCTAGGCCCTGAGGTATATTTCTACAATTGGTTAAAATTCTAGAAACCAATGGTAGTGTTTGATACCAGGAGAGCTAAAAGAACATAAACAGAAAAGCTGCTTGGTACAATTTTTTTTTTTTTTGCATTCTAACAACACAAATCTTTTTATGCAGAATGGGACTGTTGGTAAAAATTGGAAAAAACACAGTGTCCATAAACACATGGATTTGGTGTTTTCCAAAAATTTGAAAATGTAGATGTGGAAGAGAAAGATGAGGCAAACAAAAGAAAACAGCTGAAGACTGTTTACTATTAATCAAAAATGGAAAAATATATTTTTAAATTATAGCTCTCTTAGCCCCCAAGGAAGTTTCACTTTGAATAAGTATGGAAAACTTACTTCTGCCTAGGGCTAAGTTATTTTAATCCATTCAGCAAAGTAAGTCTATGCATCAAGCCCTTCCCTCCCACACACTGCTATTTTATACAAAATTTAATGAATTTAAGTCAAAAATAAACAGGAGAAAGGGACACTGCTCTCAGGAAATCTACCAGAAAATAATTAATCCCTGACTGTTCCTACAGGTAAGAGGAGTAGGATTTTCCCAGAGCATAGGAGACCTGTGTTTTTAATCTTTCATCTGCCTAAAGAAATTCAAAGAAAGATCTTCATCTTCTAAAGAAATATTCTGTGTATTCTCAATACACACTCCAGTACTTTTGGTTTAAACTGTTCTACTTTATAGAAAGTATATTCACGTATTGTAGGTGCGCAGATTGTTACCAAATACAAGATATTTTGGAATTTCTCCTTATTTGTCTGCTTTTTATGAATGTTATGAAAAACATATGTATCAGACGGATTTGATTTGTACTCAGAAGGCTTCTAGTACAATAGCTACATGATCCTATACTGAACAGATTGAAATCCAAGTATAATTTACAAAACTCAATGGATGCGTTGTAGACAAAAACTGTAAAGTGCTGAATTCAGTCATGTCTGCAAAGATTGCAGTAACATATCCTACATGCTAGTGATATTGTGAAATGTTTAGTACTTTGAAAGATTTATATTCCTCCTTGAGCACTAGGGAAGTATCGTTTTGTGGATTGGCTGACATAGGTCAGCAAAAGTGGTGATCTCAAGGGTTTTCATTGCAGAATGAGTTACAGAGGTTTTTTCACTCCCTTTTTTCTTGCTTTTCAATGTCCTTGAAAAATTGAGGGAGAAGAAACCTGACATAGGCTCATTATGTTTATAATTATGTGAATATTAAAAAAATAAATATACGTGCTATGTAATACAAGAGGCACTATAGGTAACATTTGTAAAACAATGTGGTTTTCAACAAAACAATTTTTAAAATATTGTCTATTCTCACCTAAATGGTGAAGATTTTAACCCAACCTTCCAATTCCGTTGTTCATATAGATCAGTGAAGACACACTAAACAGAACTGTCTAAATGCAAGAGCTCACAGAACTGTTTCTAGAATGCAGTTAAAAATACTTTCAAAAGAAGGTTAAATATTTTCATTTCAGAACATAACTGAAGAACAAAAGACTGTGAAAGTCATGGTGTGCTGTGAAATAATGTGTGTAGATACATGAGTGTTGGTGCACTGGAGGAAGATGGTGGATGAGGACAGGGGAATAATTTATACTAGTATTTTCTAACCTTTATAAATCAGAAATTTTATTTTCACATCTTGTGAACATGCCATGTGAACTTGGTAGAGTGGACTGTTTTCAGTTTCTAGCCAATGAAGACAATTTGTTCTGTAGCTGAAGTGGTTTCCTGAGTTGTCATCCTCTTGAGCTTATAATTCCTTTTTCTGCAGTTAGTCTACAGAGCTCTTCCAGTTGTTTACAGCACTTCAGTTATGGCATCCATCAGGCACAAGGATACATTTCACTCTTAGAAAAAAATGCTGGTATGACATCCACTGAAAAATGTTATTAGCAAGAACAATGTACTCTAGAAATAAGGAGGGTAGAGGGTGTTGGATCTGCTGAGCTTTCTTATTTAGAAATTGTATCATACAGTGAGCAGAGTGACTTTAGTTTCTTGTACCTTCTGATCTATAAACCACATCACTCTCTGGATTATTTAAATGTATCAAGAGAAAAGTAAAATATTATGAGTTAGTGTAATGCAGTAGTGCAAAAGTTTGGTATGGATCCCAGTAAGAAAAGCACTTGGTCTCCGTAAAGTATTGATTAAAATTCCATTTACTGGAAACAACATAAGAAGAAAATAGGGAATAGCATAATGTTAGATGGTGAGAACCTCGATCTGTGCAGCATCGACAGACCTCTAGGCACAGTACAATGCACAGATCCCGACTGCTGAGAGGATCGCCAGCAATGTGGGCTTTAGAGCTCTTAGGGAAGGTTCTTAGAAATAAACCACTCTATTCATAATTTCTACTGTTGAGGAAAAGGATGTTTATATGAAAACATACTGCTTTGCTTCAAGATAAGACAGAGTCATACAGGTGCCAAGTGTAGCCACCTACAGGCTCCCCCATTATAACTAGTCAGCTAATTTTATCCTGCAGCCAAGGAATATGTTACCAGCCCAGGCCTGCACATTTTCAGGTCAACACGTTGAGTGGATCACTACAACCTTAATATGCAATAGTTTTCATGATAGAACCACTACACCTAGCACTCAGACCTGTCCTCCTACTAGTCCACAAAAGTATTCACATGTACAATAAAGATTCCTTCGTAGCTTGTATTAGGCACTCAACTTACCCAGCTTGATCCTTCCCTTTCTCCACCTCTGGACCTTCCCCTAAGTATCCCAATGCACATTCCCCCAACTCCCTAAAAAAGTCCTTAAGTTTTACACAGTTGCTCTTTCCTCTGCATACCATACCCCATTAGGCAAAACCCCATTGTGTATTATTCTGTGGAGAGAGAGTTTCCTCCCTTGACTCTTCTCTGGGTTTGCATCCCAGAAGGTAGAACAGGTGAATCCCTCTCTTTGATAGCCTTAGGAGAAACCAATTTTCACTGATTAGGTGACTAAGGTTCCTCCAGCCATCACTGGTCTTCTGTTCCTCAACAAGTATTTGTGTTGAATGTGATCAACCTTTAGTCAGGCAATAAAGATGACTGTAGAAACATCATAATTGTGCTACTCTGCATGAGAAAACTAGTAGGTTATATCTGAGACACTTGCTGCCAATTACATTCTCCATAGACTAACTTTCAAATTTTCCATTTTAGGGAGGAGATGTGATTTATAATAGCCACAATAGATCCCTCTCCTTTGAAGGAAATAAATTATTTGTTAACATCAAAGAAAACTGCTTAACTCGAGAACTTCCTAAGTGTTTATAGGAGATGGTAGACTTACGAAGATGAAGATAAGGTTCTTAAGACTTAACAACAGAAGTAGTGAATCAACTGCCTTCTAAATCTATTATTGACATTTCTTCCCTGTCTCATTTCCATTTCCTCTCCTCTACTGTTTACATTTGCCTGTGGGAAGCTGTGAGAGACTGAATTGGCCTCTGGAGCCATTTGTCTCAAAGATTGTTAAGCAGGATACTCCTCTGGCTGATAAGGCCATTGAGGCATCCAGGGAGGAGACCAGGCTGGAGCCAGGGAAGCATGCAAGAATGGGGAGACTACCATCGTCTGGAGTCTTTGAGATAACTAATGGTTTTCTGGTGTTGATCACGCGAAGGTCGCGTGATAGACGAAACCTGCAGTGCATGAACAGTACGTATGTGCATGTATCGGACTATGCCCTATAAAAACTATGGAGACAAGCCGTGGGGGCACCTCCATCACCAAAGAATTGAAGACTGAGGACCAACAAGATGCTGCTGGATCCATGGTGGTGACTATCCTTGCAACTCTTTCCCGAGTGCTTGCTTGATTTCTGCCTTTTTCTTCCATTCTATCCTATCGCTACTATTTTCTACTTTTGACACTTTTGATAATAAACTCTTTTAGGTATACAGCATTTGACCTTGTTTGTGTCTTAATCTTGTCTTGGGATCATATTGAAACCTTCCCCGACATTGGATCAGAACAGAAGCTATTTTAGACATCTTCCACATCTTTCAAACAATTTGGTTTTTTACACATTGTGATAGCTTTGGCTTCAAACCTTTCATCTTTGGACATCTATTGAGATGTCCTTTTATAATTTTGTTTTATTATTTTGTTACATTCTAATGTCAAATCTACATTCCCAGACTGTTATGCTAAATATAACCTTAAGCTTTGGCAAATTGGTTCTTTTAATGTACCAAATATGCACATACTTTGTTGCTCTATGATTTGTATGCATGAAGTACATTTAAGCAGTTTACGAGCACTAACATATAAGCAATTAGCATTTAAAGGTCAGTACTTAATGTTTCTTTATCTGTCAGGGTAAGTTTTAATAGCCTACATGTGACATATTAATCTCATTATTAATAAAGCTACCATCTACAGAAATATTCATTGGTGAATGAGATGTTCTAGAAATCCCATTTAGATTGAAGTCAGCTACACCATAGGTTTTTCCTCTTCAGCATTCTCTAGAAAGATGCCAAGGGAGCTTTTCACCTTATTTTTTAGTGTGAAAATGCTGGTTTACTTCCTGACCAGAACAAAACCATTTGTTCAAATTGATGCCTGCTCTAACTCCAGGTAAAGCAAGATCATCACAGTACATCTACTAAATCATTGTGGTGGGACAAATTTTGCTGTTGTTTACACCCACATATTTTCATTGTGATGTGAGTGGACCTCAGAGAGACTAAAGAGGGATCAAATCAGGCATTTTAATACTCAGAAATTAAGCTGTGTTAATTAACTGGTGTATTCTCAAAGTCTCAGCACAGTGATTCAAAAATTTGCTGCCAATAGTTGGAATTAATCTGGTTTTCTTCATTTTCTTTGGGACAAATTTCTTTACTTGTTTCCACCTCATTTTCTGATAGTGAAAGATTCTGTCAGTCCCTGGCAAAATCTCAAGAAAAACAACTTTGTAGAAACTTCTGTCCTACCAACTACCTGTTCAAAGCACTTTATGCATTCTGCCTCATTTTCATGGAATATGACTTCCTACAGACAAATATCTAGATGTTGTATTGGCTTATTCTCTTCAATGTGTTTCTTTTAATTTTATCTATGAGGATGCAATATCACATAGTAAACTTATGACATATCCATACCATGACAAATACTAGTGGGCATAGGTTCCTATTTAGTTTTCCTCTACCAAGAGGCTACGATATTCAATTGAGTATCCTACCCAACCGATGCATTATGTACCAAATCTAGCTAACATTGTAGCTCTGTAGTTCTGCCACACTGGTATAACTTTCAGGGGCTGAATTGGAATAATAATGAGAAGGAAGCTAAGCTTCTGATATTAGATCACTTCAGTTTTATAGGACGGATACATCTCATAAATGCCTTTGTGGACATAGCCATGCATTTCTTCTGTAATAAAGAGTACTCAGAGACCACCACATACATAAAAAACCATGGCATTTCTGTTCCAGTGTGTTCTGTTCCTTCCTGTGTCTGGTATACTTGGGCCCATGACTGTGCAGAGCCTTCAGCTATGGCTCCAAAGTCTGCAAGAAGGACTTTTTCTTGACAGTGTAATGCATCACTGTAATGCCACATTGCTCCCTAAGCTGCTCTCTGTGTTTTCTGAATTTACTTTTAAGTAAGCTTCTGCTTTTCACACTTTCTATTAGCAACAAAAGCTGACCGAATGATCCCAGTGCCACATTTCAACCCAGAGTGCCTGCCTTTCTTACCAAATTCATAGTTCCAAGCATTTAAAAAGTTGTCAAACATGTCTGTTATTGTTATATTAGCAGATCTTGGCAGAAATGGACATTTACTACTGTCTGCATGAAAAACTTCTCCTTTCACATTCACTGCAGCTTCTCAGTGAACTCCCACTTTAATATTTCTGCGTCCTGTCTTCAAATGTGTGGAAATTTCTGGGGTTCCTTTCAATATTCCTCACCATCACTAGGCTGGCACAACCATAACAGGACAGATAGTTCTTGGCTTTCCATCTAACTTGAGAAAAATGGCTTGGCAAGCTATGTTGTAATATGGGTCACCCAGACCTCAAAATAAATAGTTTATACCACAAGAGAACATTTCCTCCTGAATGAAACTTGTCAAGCTCTGAAAAAAAATGCTGGCTGTAAATGAACTTGAATGTCAAAATGATGAAGTTTCTTGCAACTTTCCTCCTAAATAGCCAGAAAATATACTTTATCTGAGGACTTTCTTGATTATATTAATGATAGATATAGACCAGTTATTATACATTAGCTGGTATTGAAGCCAATGAAGCTTTACAGTGACTGAAGGTCTGCTCTTTTTATTAAAAAATAAGGAAAGAAAGAAAAACAAGTCTCCAAAATTTGATGTCATCATTACAATGTTTTTTTTTTTTTTTTCCTTGCACAGGGATTCTTTGGTCTCATCTCTTTAGAGTCATCACACTTTATTATTGTTATTTCTCATTTTAATCACCTTCTGTCTTTCCATTTCTGTTTAATTGCAAATTGCTTTCCAAAGAGCTTTCCTCCAAGGACTCTAGTATTAGTTTTGGCTGTATTGAAAAGAAAGGATTACACTTTAATTCATTCCCGATTACAGTAAAATGAAGAATATGAACCAGTAGTGACATATAAACTTCTCTAGAGGTGTATAAGAAATTGAAAGGCTATATTGTTACTCATGGTGCTTGATAAAAACAAAATAAAAATAAGTAAAAATTCAATGCAATAATAACAATTCTCAGTATACAACTAGAATAGAAAAAGAAAGTTCACTTTCATTGTTTTAAATGGAAACACTAAAATTATATTTAACATTCATGTTCCCAAGGTAACCTAAAATCTCTAGCTGTGTGTTGAAACAGTTATGGATTTATCCATCTGTCCTCTGCATACATAGCTCATCTATCATTTATCTTTCATATCTTGTATCTCTTACATCTTATGTCTCTCCTTGCAGATATACCTTCTATCTGCCTTGCTAAAGACATATATATTATACATATCTTATATCTGTCTTTCTTAAAATAGAGGAAAGACATGGTGACAGATACAGGGTTGTTCTTTGATTAGGTGGTGATTCCATTCCCCTCCAGACTACTTAATGCTTTTGTAATTTAGAATTGTAAAGTGTAAAAAATCAATACCCACTGCAAATGGAATGATTAATCAGAGAAATTTACAATGGTGACACTCTTGTTTGATTCCTAGTATATGCTAAACATGGGAAAGGAATTTCCAATGGACCCACAGATTTAATATTTTAATGACTCAGTTTTAGTATGTGCAGATTGATAAACTTTCAGCAGACTCCATTTTGCAAGAACTATAAAAACTCACTCCTTGGCCTTCACAGGTTGTGCAACTTTCCAGGATCATTATCAACAGCAAATCTGTCACCCTTCTCATTTATAAAGCTAATTGGACAAATGACAATACCAGAGAGCAGACAATTTGGATACCAGGAAATTTATTTCTATTCTCCAACCCCAAAGTCAGATATTTTTCAGGATAGCACATCATTATAGTCTCAACAAGAGCTCTGTCATGTTATTATATGCTCAACAAGAACTTTGTAGCGGAGTTTTTTACTCCAGATCTTTTGAAAAGATGGACTTGAATTTCTGTCTTCCTATATTCTACAAAAATCATCCTAATTACTTGCTAAGAAATAAAAATATAAAGCAGGTGTACTAGATAAGTCATTTAGGTCTTTCTGTGACCTAACAAGGGTCAGTAGCATATTCTAAAGTAGAGTAAAATAGCAGAGTAGTATCCAGTGCTACTTCCCTCATATTCACTGTTGTCTTCTACCAGTCTGTAGCTTTAACAGAGGTGGTGTCTTAGCAGAGTTTTGCCACGAATTTGTCAGATTAGCTTTTGAAAACTTGTAAATTCTTATTACTCAAAATGTACAATGCCAATTAATTTAACAGCTTAAATATGCACTGCATTAAAAAAAAAAAGTTTTTTTTAATTTCATTATACATTAATTTCAGTTGCATGACTTTTGTGGGGAAGATTCCTCTGAGTCTTTCTTGTAAGCTATCCCTGTAAACTGGAACAAACTTTCATATTATAAAACATCTCAACTATTTTAGAATTTAATTTCTGATTTTTTTCAATGAGAAAAAGAACCTGCGTGCAGAAGATTTTCTGAGTAATAAGCTCAAAGAAATAAGAAATATCTAAGTTTTAGCTTTACTTTTCCATGTTCAAAAAACCTGAAATATTACTTATTTCACTTTCCTTTGCAGTTAGTGTAGTAGAAATACAGAAAAGCATTCTTCATGCTATAAATATGTAAGTCAACCAAACGCCTTCATTTTATAGAAGAAAACCACGTTGGCTAATGTAAAAATCTTCAACATTAATAACAATATTAGTTCTTGCTAGAAAGTCAATTTTCAATAATATAATGTAAAAATTAGTGGGTCTGAATTTGATATTTTCCTTATGGGGTAATAAATTCATTGACAGTGATAGTTGAATATTCATTAGACAGCAGAATAATAATCAGCCAAATACTACATTTTATTGTAAAGCATATATTTGTGCATATAAAGCAGTGCTTCTTTCTGAGCCATTGAGCCAATGTTGCAAAAGGTACATGGTGAGTGCTGTGTTTCTGTGAGATCTTCCCACCACCAGTGAAGGTCCAGGAATCTCAGCTGCAGGTTAGAGCACAAAACCTATCATATTTTTTACTTTTATTGACCTAGGAACAAT
>VYZV01014760.1:13335-30417 GCA_013401275.1 Pandion haliaetus | reverse complement strand
CTCATTACAGAAAAGTACTTCTTAAGGCCTTAAGTCTGAGTGGCACTGAGACAGAAACTAAAGAATAAAAGTTGTGTGTTTGTAGTATGATGTTGCTTCCAAATCCTTCAGTTCTGGACTGCCCCCACAAACCAAAGGATTACAGTCTAAGGAGTAATGGACTCAGACTTTATACACGCTGGCAGATTTTCATTTAAACATCAAGTTTTCCTACCTTTGTTTCAGACTGTAGATCAAATATATGCCATGAATACAAAGACCAAACACTTTTTCCTGTTAATGGTTTTTGATATTTTTTTATCCAGGAAGATTAATAAGATGCTTTTTGGACTTTTTTTCTGACTGAGATTTAATGGAATGAGTTCTGTATCTCAGTCAGAGACACATGGGTTTAAAAACTGCCTTGAACATTGAGGCATTGCTATTCTTGTTGCAGAAGTTTCTTTTTTCCATTGTTTTATAGAAAAATTAGGGCTGTTGATTACTTGATTTTGTTTGTAACAACAATTACTGTTTAAAATAAAAAATAGATAATTTTCTTTTCTCTGTGAAGGCTCTGCTTCATTTTACCATATCCTTAGGGCTACAAAAAGAAGCTGCACTGCTTTGCTGAAACAAGATTCAAATGAGCTGTATGTAGTGAAAGAAATGTACACATATACTTTTAAAGATCTGCTTGTGGAATTTTACTCAGCAAGTTACTAGAGTAAAATTAATTCACATTATACTTATTAGGTGATAAATACAATGATGACAATTGGTTCTTGTGAGGTGATATGAACAAGAATAGTTTCCATTCTAAAATAAAACAATCATCTGAAGTGATGTTTATCCTTTGAGTCAAAGCTGAGGCAATCTATCACATAGGTTAGTTTACACCTGTGGAGGACGAAGTGCATTTATTAAACATGAAGGCATAATGATAGTGATTTGTTACAGCTGGACAGCAGTGATGCATTATTACCTTTTATGTAGCTTAACTTCTTCATGGAAAGCTCAATGTTAATTTGTAATTCATAAGAAATAAATGTAAGTTGCTGACTGAAAATATCCCACTAACCAGCAATGCAAAAAAGGACAGTCTCACAAGTTGTCACTTTTTTCCCTAGTAGAAGGGCCAAAGGTTATTACCACCTGTTATTGAAAAAATTGTGTATTTATTTGGAAAGGTCAAATAGCAACGCTGGGTTATGGAATAGAGTTTGGAATAATGGTGAAAAGCAATATTACTTCTATTTTAAGTGATTTACATTAAACTGTAAAAATGTAAGTCTGCAATCTCTGGATACTCAAGGGGATTGATGGCATGGACTCAGTGTGAGGATACTGAGACACATTATTCAACAAGCAAATGGTTTATATATTCTTGCGACTCGTCCACGCGCTATCTTTTGCATTATGATTGCTTAAAGTATGATGTCCATGCACCTTAGCTAAGCATTTAATTGGCTGACTGATAAAGTCCATGCGTCGCTGTTAAATCCCTCATCTTACTTAGTTCCTTCTTCGACTTGGGCTCTCATCCAACTTACTGCTGTGCTTCCTTCTTATCAGCGTTCAAGGACAGTCATGTCCGCCAGTGTCTACTAAGAATGCCTCCACAGATACTTAGATTATGTTGCAAGGAAAAACAACCACATTGAAAGCCAATATCCATGAGATAAATAAAAAGTATCAATTATCTGTTTTATTTGTATTACTGAGTGTTCTGTGACTGACCTGATGGAGTAAAAAACCACTCAGCACAACTTACCTTTCCGTAAATCTGTTTACTTTTTACTACAGCTTCAAGGAAATTCTGCTTGCATTTTTTTTTTTCTTTTTCTGTAAAAACAACAGAACAGAAAATTATTTTGGGCACCTAATTTGTGTTTGCTCAGAATGTGTTGTTTTAAAGGAGCCTGTTGACAGTCTGAGTCCTGAATTTTCTTGAAATCAAAACTTTTAGTGGTTCAGTTTGAGTAGCTAAAATGAAGTACCCCAAACCATTTCAAATGGGTTGCCTTAGGTTTTGTCTGTTTGTTTGCTGCTGCTTGTTTCTTTGTTTTTACTATTAGTGTAATATTCATTGCTTTCTGTAATCAGCTTTTTTCTTCAGTCTCAGCTAAACCAGAAAACTGGAAAAAAGTCCATAGATGTCTTTGCAGAAAATTTAAAACATTATCTTGGTATGTTGATTGGAATATTCATCTGCCTAGTGTCTAACCCTTTAGATTTATAGTACAAGAAAAACAGAAATTTAGGCACTGGGTAGACAAACATTTGAAAATATTAGGGAGTATTAGCTTTTCAGTTATTCTTTAGAACACACTATTCTTGAATGTCCATGAACAAATTAATTTATGCAAAGCTAGGAGGTCTTTCCAAATCATAATTGTTTACTTTGTAGTAGAAGGAAATTGGAAATTGGAAGAAAAACATCAAACAGAGAAACCAGCAACCCTCCCAACAAATCTGCACCCAAAAAGTCATCTACCTTGCTCCATGACTGTTCTCTACATTATTCTGTAGAAAGCCAAAAAACTTTGTTCTCTACCAATCCTTACTTTTTTTCCCCAGAGAAATCACAGGTATAACTGAATACTAAAGCACACGGTTTTAAGTACACAGGTATCCTTTTGACTTCCCTCTGACATTTCTCTTTCAGTTCATCTTTTACCAATACCTCTGAGAAGGATTTAAGAATAGATATCTTATATAGAACAGATTACATAGAATATATTTAATACACAGAATACTATGAAAATATGTGGAATACATAGCACATGTAGAAGTAACAGGTTACCTTATGGGACATTTCTGGCCAATAACTTGAACCACTAAACCAGCAATTTCTTTCTCCCTTTATCAACTTTTGTCTCTAGGAATTTTTGTATTAAAGGCAATTCCTTTTCTGACTAAAGAAAAAACTTCTCTTTTTTTGCCAATCGCTGGATCAAAAGAGCAAGCTGCCTTTTACTGGAGGTATGTGACCTGCCTTTTCCAATGCCATTCCAGAATGAATGTTTGTGAAGTAAAAACTATTGAGAAACTGGGATTGTGCACCAAACACATCCCTGTGCATGTCTTGGAACACAGGTCTGGACTGAAGCTTTCTACCACAGGAAGTATTAAGACACTGAGGCTTGAAAAAAGAGGGAAATGGAGGAGTAGGATATAGTCTGTAGGAGAATAAAATGTTTACTATAATGAAGAAAATACAGGAGACAAAAACAGGAGGAAATTACCTAAGATGCAAGGACGCAAATTCTGTGAGCAGTGCTATTCATGTAACCTGTACCACTGCAGGTTTGTTTCTAAATATTCTCCCATAACTGGTTGCAAACTCCTACTGTGTCTTACTCAGTAACTTGGGAATTTCTAAGAGCTCGTATAAATTTCTAACCAAGACTGTGCTTCCCCCTTTCAATTAGCCAGGGCATTAGTAAATATTCTTGCTTTCACTCTTCCCAGACACTTATTTTCATGTAACTTGTAGGAACTTAACATTGTTAAAATGTTTCTTTCCCCCCTCTTTCTTTCTTTTCCTTTCTGCTTTTTGTTTGTTTGGTTGTTTTTTTAAATATTTTCATTTCTCCTGAAGCCAGTTTAAAGTAGTCTGATATATGAAGGCAGGAGTGGGAGGGGCTAGAGGGCACTTTTATAAACCTCATTTTCTTTGGGATGTGAACAACACACACATCCTCTTTACTAGGCCCAGCTCCTCCTTCCTGGAAGAAAGGATGCGAGACATATTTCTCTTCATTCCTCACTCCTGCACCTCTGATCAGAGGTAAAAAAAAGAACTGAATTGTTTGCAAAATCAAGCCTTCCGAATTAAATGTCCAACCACATAGTTCCTTTAGTTTATTTGGGAATTGCAGACAGCTAGTTCATGTTTAAACTTCGGATTCATTAGTCTAAGGCTTCTGGAAGGCTTGGGTGAGACCATAGCGATACAGGAGGGCTTTGCCATCAGCTTGCAGTACCAGCCAGTGCTGACAGGGAGTGAAGGTCAACTCTGCAGCCTACTGACCTTCCAAGAAATTCTGTTGATCTGTAGCTATCCATTACCATTACCAGCAAAGGGTATCAGAAAGAGCTTTTAAATACATACAGAATAAGAATTGTAACTTTCTAAGATTTTATACCACTATTTAAACTTCTAAACACAAATTGTACATCAGTTCTATTTATTAGCTAAAAATATTGATGACCAGCAGATTGCTTAGGGATTGCAGAGCTGGTATTTCACTACTGTGGCAAATTTAACTTATATTTCATCTCACCCTCACAGCAGACTTGGCACTGGAGAGGTGGTTTCTGTGTACTCTGGCCCTCCTTTTGTTCCTTAATTTGTAGCTGAAAATCTTTATGAGCCTTTTGCAAAAATGCAATGTTGTTGTTCTGCTATGTTATAAAATTATCTTTGTAATTTATCAAGGCAAAATATTACAAAAATCTAGTCTATTTTCATGAACAAATTCTCATTTAGGATGGTGTAATTAGTTCAAGTGTCAGTGTGATCACTCTTTTTTTCACTCTAGCAACCTAACAACATCCTATTGCTGATTTTTTTCTACTTAGTCAATAAATACTCTTATTGAAAATTTCCTACCTAGATAAATACCTATATTAAGTGGCTATTGAGAAAAAAAACCACAAACCCCTCAGAATTTCTGCACTGCTTTAGTTATTCTGTGCTTTACAGACCTCTTTATTTTTCATTATAATTTCATTATAATTCACTGCTGACAAAATGGGAAATACAGGCAGCAAAATGTAAATCCATGCTCCTCAAATCACCAAAACCCCTTCAGATCTTCCAGGCTCATATCTACATCCCAACTAGATACTGAACTTAAATGGATGGCCTAGGTATTCATTAAACCTTAACAATACAAGAGTAAACTTCCCAGGACATCTGAACGCACACAAACGTGACATCTAATACTTTGCTTTGTTCTATCTAGGAACAAAGTATTAGACTTCTAGGAGACCAAGTAGCACTGGCTGACTGTTATGATAGCTCCGAGACACAGGCTCCCAAAATTTTATAGCACTGAGGTCACTGAACTGACTTTTTTTTTTTTTACCTTTCTTTCAATACATCCTGTTGCTTGGTGCTTACTATGCAGTTGACTGACCTGAGAGAGACAGCATCTGTTCCCATTTGCACTATGCTATACTTAAATAAAACTTGTTTCCCTGCATACTTTGATAACTCTAAACAAAGATGCCCATTTTTATTTGATTGTTTTAACAGCTCTTTGAATAATTTGGCATATTATTGATATTTGTCTACTTTATTTATATATTGCAAACTAGATAAGACATGACTTAAAAAAACACTGTGTAATGTTCCTCCTGAAGCTCAAAACTCAGTAAATACAATTGTGATTACTTTCTTCCATCATTCGTCTGTTGTCTGCAAATAGCATAAAAATTAGCAAATCATGCCTCCCACTCACTCAAAAAGTTCTGTCTCACAAAACTCATTAAAATCTGTAGACACTATGCTGTCCTGGACCTGTGCTGTGGATTCAAATATTTCCAAACCTATTGTTGACTCATGAAAAAATATTATGTTTTATGACAGTATTTCCTTTTATTTCTTTTTTTTAGAAAATTACACATGTCCAATTTGCACTGAATGAAAATGTGAGAATTATTATAAAAGGTGCAAGAGTTAATGCTGCTTTTATCAAAGGTCAACACGCTGAACTGTGGAGACACAAGAAATCTACCAATTACCTGTAGTGACTGGAGAAGAGGGAGGTAGACAGCAGAGGAAAAATGAACAAATTTGGGGTCATTACTTTCGCTCTGGGGAAGATGGAGCAGAACACTGAAAAAGCTATTTGGCATTGCCTAGAGGAAATCTAACATGCCAAAATAAATGGAAGGATAGCAAAATACAGTCATTTGGTAAGAATTCAAAACTGCTGTGTTCAACAGGACTAGCTGACTAAGAAACCAGCTCACCAGCATTTTTTTGCTCCTGCAGAAAACAAAATCTTTCTCATATTTGCTGTGCTTTATGTAACTGCATCTAGGGAAATGACAGATTGTGTCAATTGGTACCCTGGGAGGAAAATCTTGCAAAATGTATTGAATAGAATGGTACAACTTCNNNGTTTATGGATCTATTAGTACATGCTATTTTAGAAAAAAAAAAAAAATCACTGAAAGCCTGATGAAACTATCTAGAAATAAATGCAAAGACCCATTGTTTTCTAAAAGAAAAATGTAGATGAGTACATGATTTTTAAGGATGATGCAACCCTCAAAATTTGTCCTTGAAATAGTTGAAACTGCCCATAGAAGCCTGTTTTTTGTTGGGTTTTTTTGTTGTTATTTTTTTCCCCTGAAGATCACATTTTCTAACTCTAATCATAGCCCCATTAAACCAGTAAAATTGCAAATTCACTCAGCTCTAAAGCACAGGCCTGCATGTTTACCTTGAACACACTATGCATAGGTCAATCTTTCCCACTGTATGATATGCCTTTTGAGCAGGCTTAGTTCCACTTAAGCAGCCCTGTTCAATTACATTGCTCAAAACAGACTCAATTTGTCATGCAAGATTTCACTTTTCTTGAAAGTACAGAGGACTTTCTCTCAATTTTGATAAATTTATTTGCCCTTTTGTGAGTAACCCCTGAGCCTTCTATGTGCATAGCTTCTTTTTGACTGTTGTTATCTCATGGGGTAGAGAAGCGTGTCCAGGCATTAGGGACAGCACTTTAACATTTTCACACAAGTCAAACTGACTTCCAAGTGATTTGTGCTCTACTAATATTGCAAATGGTCAACTAGAAATCATAGGCATTATGTTAGTCTTCCATTCTTGAAGGAGAACAGTGAAAATCTCTAATGGGATGGACCGTTTTTGGTTTTTTTTATAAGTCTAGCGATACGCACATACAAAATGCTGTTGCTACCCTTTTATTTGTGCCTGATAGTGACTTTCCATAGCAAGTATATTAAATCATCTAGTTTTTTTATCTAGTCATATTGACAAAATTTTTCTAACTAAAACCTCTTAACCTTATATGGGAACTCTTGATAGATACTTGAAACTTTTCTTTTCAATAAAAAAAAGTATCTCATGTTTATATAGTGTTGGAAGTGCCTAAAAGCACTTTATAAGCCTGAACGAATAGATGCACAGGTATTAAATGAAAGCATTTTAATTGTCATCTGAGGTTAAATGGACAGCTTGCTTCTTAACCTGATAGAGTCATTGCAAGGGCTCTCTGTGGTGTTGAGTCCAAAACAGGAAAAACAAAATAGGTTGTTATCAACAACGGGGAAGTTCAGTAAAAATGTAGCACACAATGTAAAATTCAATTTACATTATTATCTCTCACAGATAAGCATGTGGTTCACACACTTTTTTGCTTTAGTGCAGGTATTCCCTCTCATTCAGGCTACGCCTCTAGTATGGCGTCTACTTCAGCAGATACTTTCAGGGAATTTCTAACTGGTTCAGTGGTACTTTTGCACTGATTTCTTGTATTCTTTTTCATAAATTGGAGCTTGAACCTCTTTTGAAGGATCATCTGCTTTATGACAGAGCAGCATGATCACCTTCACTCTGAAACCACACTAGGTAGAAATTCATGTCCACGTCCTAAATTTTGATTTTGCAAAATGTAATAAAAATCTTTAAGTTTTGACAATTCAGGTATTATAGAGGCTTGAAAGTGTTATATAAATGTAGAAAGGTACAAGGCTGGATGTGCTTGTCAGATGCAAGTGTTTCTTACGCCATTTTCTTTCTGTTCTGATTTCCCAGTAAACATGTAGGACACAAGACATTAAATTAGGCAAAACATATATTCCTTTAATACATGAAATCAGTGCACATTCCATGTATTTTAAAATCACTTATCTTAGATACTATTTTTATTGGAATTATCAAAATATACACGTAAGAATGCATACAGGGACCCTTGCTTTGTACTGAATCTCTCATCAGAAAACTAGAATTCCCTATGGATAGATTTTATCTTTTTTTTATAAAAACTAGAATAATAATTGCTTTTCTGGTCAATTCTGAAGCTCTTTCCTGCCAGTATTTATGATTCCTATGAACCCCAGAAAGACATCTAGAACAGCACTGTCACCACCGCCTACATTTGCTTTCTGCCCTGATATGCAGACTGGCACCAACTCTGCATAGCAACCCCCTTTCCACGCTGCATGCCTCCCATTCAGAGGTCTGCTCCTTGTCAGTTGGCATGGCTGACCATAAAAGCAAAATCTGCTAGCTTTTCTTCTTGACAACTTGTCAAAAGGCACATTAAAAAATAATTGGAGAGAAAACACACAGATTTTTAAAATGTATTCAGTAATTTTTCTTCAATGCTTGGCTGGCCAAGTTACAAGACACCTTTGTCTCTGTTCTCAACAAGACAGAACTGCTGCTTTAACAAAAGAAATATTACTGTCTCCTGCATACTAAACTCTTGGGATTTACTGTTATTGGCCTTTGATTTAACAGCAAAGTCAACAGGTAAAATATAGCTAGCATTTTCAGGTCAGTCTTTGTGTTTTGTTTGCCTTTTTTAAAAATAAGACTTTTCACACTGTTGTTTGGCTATGCCAAAGATAACCAAAATAATATCGAAAAAACACTTTAAAACTAGTGTTATTTGAAAATATTTGTAAAATGTGATATTATAAAATTATTTGGGTTTGGAGCAAAATATACATTCAAATACACTAGTCACATGTCCCATTGTGGGGGGATGTACTGTAGGAGGAAAGACACCTTAAATCATTGTATAGAACATTCTTTAACCAAAAGTGCTAGGACAAAGCAAAACCAACCAGCCAACCAAAGAAAACCCGTTTATAGTAAAAGAACTAGAATGATTTATACCCACTGAGAATTTAGCCTAATATCACTATTAGAAATGTGAGGATGTGTTAGCTCTGATAATCATGACAACAACCTAAACATTTATTCTGGGCCTTCTCTCACCAGGGTTTATGAAAACTTTCATCTGATTTCTTTATTTCTCATTATCATTAATAATCAGAATGGTCCTCAACATTTTGTCATCAGGACACAGTAATCAGACAGAAGTGTTTTCTAGCATGCATTTAAATACTTGGCAAAGTAAAGGAGGGTGTCACAAAACATAACAACTGTGTAGGTTTAAATCATCATCTTTGACACAAAAGATATTAGTTTTTTTCTGGCTTCTCTGCAAAACAAATTTTGGGGTGGACCTGTGAAAGATTTCTGTCCTATTAATGGGCTACAAATCAGGATATTGTATACAAGCCATTTTGTTTCTTCCTCTTGAGATTAAACTTTGCATTAGTGTTGTTGCATTCAATTCACTTAAAATGTACCCTTAAATGAACACATTTATTTTGTTTGAAGAACTACTACCAGTCATGAGAAGGAAGAAACCCAAACTTCAGTTTCTAATCATGGAATATATTACAGGTTCAAAGAAAATGTAAGGTACGTAATTCTACAGCAACTCATTAATTTTTCTTCCTTTACTTGGGAATTCTGAATTATATTTAATTAATCATCTTTTTATGGCTGACATATCTATTTTCGTATTAACTTAGCGAAAACAATAGCGACGACATTGCTGTGTCTGCAATTTTTTGGGGACAAAATTCACTTTAGCATGAATATAACTTAAATATGAGATCAAATCCAAACCACCTGTGTAACCCATTTTGTGGACTGATGACTTTGTATCCAAGTAGCTACCTCAAGGCTCATGCTGTCCCTGAAACGAATGAAGGGAGCAAGTTTACCTGTAACACACAGGGTCCAATAGTTTTCAGGCAGTTATTAGTACACAGAGATACACACACAAGCTAAACTTTGGGAACCACCTTTCTGCCTACCGGAAACGTGGTAATTGCTTCCAAGTTCAATTCATTGGCTGCCAGTTGCATCAGAGCAACACAGTATTTAAATCTGCTTTCAAATGTATTCAGTGTTCTCCACGTGTTACTTGATCACTCTCTTTTGGTTAATTGAATTGATGTTCCAGGGTACAAGTCAACATTCAGCTCCTGGAAACTAAGGAATAAAAATTGGTCCTTGATTTCTTCTTATGTGCTTAGAATTTTGATAAATTCAGTAATCAAGGACTTTCTGTAGTACAGAGGAGTCTCTCCTGCTGAATGTAGGAAACTTTTCTGCCTGCATGATAAAGGAAGAGAAGGAAGATACAGTAGGAAAACTGGCAGTGTACACTAGATACTTACTGCTTCTAATCAAACCCAAATTCCGTTTGGATAAACAGCTTATGGTTTATATGGTGATCCCCTTGTAAGCCTTGCAGACAAAGATAAATGTAATTAAAAGATCCACATTAGCCAAAGCCTTGATTTGTGTTGCTGGGTTTGGCACACCTACAGCCTCACTAATATCCAAGACTCATTCTGAATAGCTGTATTTTTTCACTCCAGAACGGGGCAGAAGAATTTACTCTTTCCCTACACAAATGAAAAAAACTGTCATAATTCAAAAAGTTGGTGGTACTGTTCTTATTAGTTATTCATTATCTTGGCTTTTGTTACAAATGATCCAGTGTCTTAAATTTTGAAATTTATTGTGTTTATTTATGAATTTATTTATTTATAATAGTGCTTAAATGATTAATCTGCCCTGTATCCATATGCTAATGAAAAGGGAGTTAATTATTAAACAGGTTGAATTAAGTTTTTTTCAAAAATAAGTATTACAGGAAAGTAGAGATAAGATGAAGGCCGGACATTTCTCAGTGGTGCACAGTGACAGGATGAGAGGCAAAAGAGACTATTAGGAACATAATTAGATGTTACTTCATTATTTAAATAATAAAATTGACTAAATAAATATAAGGATTTCCTTTTTCTTTTTTTTTAATTTGGAAGATGGTCAAATATTGGAACAGGTGACTCAGAAATGTTGTGGAATCTCCATCCTCAAAGAATTTCAAAACTTGACTGGTCACGTCTCAGAGCAACCTTATCTAGTTTGACCTGCTTTGAAAAGGAGGCTAGGCTATATGACATTCAGAGCTTTTTTCCAACCTAGATTATCCAATGATTTAATGACACACATATGACTCATGATAAGTTGTATTTGCTAGTTTATATTTTATAATGCATTTTAAAATATTTTATTTTCCTACCAGTTGCTTTAAAGGTAAATACACATCATGGATGACATTACAATAATCAAACATATTATTAGATGGGAAATGAGGATAAAAGCTTTCTGACAGATTAAGTTCTGCCTTTTCTCATATGCATGCACAGAATAACTTTTTCAAGGTCTTGAGCAATTGAAAGAATTGGTACAAGTCACAAGAGCTCACTGGGAGGACTTCAGCTACTTGTTGGGTATGTCTGTAAACTCTGCCTAACTTGTAGCTGACTTCTTTACTGCTTTTTTCTATCATAGGTCTTACAACAAGAGTAAACTGATATCCAAAATTGTGAAACTTACATAAAAAAAGAAGGGAAATATCTTGAAATTAAGCTATTTTTTACTGCATAATAGAATTAGAAAAATTTTGTTCCCCCGTTTAAAAGTAGTTACCTTTTTTAAAATAATGACATCAGAACTTATTTTAGTACTTTATGAAGGATCAACAAATAAAATAAAACTCTCTCAGATGAACTACATGAGTAACTAGAATGGACAGATTAACCAGAATCTAAAATTTTCTGTTCTATATCTCTTCATTTGTATTCAGAGATCTGAAATTATTCAGCGTCTGGGACTGAAGAGAGTTCCAGAATTTCAAAGACTCTAGCTGCAGGTAGATTTATATTGTGAAAGCTGGAAAGGATACTTAAAAGACTGGAAACTGGAACAACAACACTGCGTTGTGCTGTGATTTGGCTTTGGGGAATTTAAAGCCCAACCTTTCCTAAAGTGCTTAGACAGGAACTGCGGAGCTTGTATAGGTATCCGGGGAAGGCCTTCTATTACCTCCTCTAAACTGGAGTGTTTATTTTGCCTACACAAGACTAATAAATTCCAAAGACAGTAATTACAAATAACCTGAAATTCAGTAACTGCAGATGTTTACTTTCAACTCTTTTACAGCTATTATTGCCCAAGTTTGAAGTGCATTCTCTGTGTGAATATTTTTAATTAATAGATTTCTGTATGTACACACATGGCCAGAAGCTGCCTCCTAAATTTATCAAAATCGTAAATATTGAATAAGATATTGTTCTGATTCTCTTGCAGGATGATAGTGGCCTAGAATCTTTCAATTCTTCAGAGATATTTGATAGTTTTTTTGCATTGAGCAGATGGCCTCAGTTTCCTGTGAACAGCTATTTTCCACCTACCGAGTCAGATACTTAAAACACAAGTTAAAACCTAAATGATCAATTTTTCATTTTATTTTAGTCATGGAAACAGAACTTATTTCCTTTTTCCACCAGGTGCTGGTGCTGTCATGACTATGAGTGTTCTGTTATTGGGTCCAAGGATAGAATATGTCTTAGTTTTCCAAAGCTACTGTTTTAAAGAAATCCAATATATTTTGCAAACAATAATCCACCTGCAATATTTTAAGTTTCTTCTTGATGTATACATGCTCCCTAATTCTGAAGGTACAACAATGACAGAAAGGCTGAATTCACTGCAAAAGTTCCCCTTATTTATTGAAGAGAGATATTTTTAGTCTCAGATAGTTACAAGAAGTCATTTATTCCATGAAATCAGTAGAAGTCCTTATTACTGGCTTCTATCTATTCAAAGGGAAAAGTGTTAAGACAACAGCATGCACTTACGGGCAATAATTTTTCCAAGATATATCAAAGTGGTTTCTGATTTGAGAAAACAATCTGAACTACAGATTAATTGGCACTTTCTCAACTTCCAGAAGTCTAAAATCTAAATGCAATTTAGTTTTTCTAAGTATGTGTTTTATTCAGTGATTCCATGCAAGATTTTCTTGAGCAGTAAAAGAAAGATGAAATCAGATGGAAAATGCCTAGCTTTGTTTTTTATAATGGACATAGGGCTGGAGATGCTCTCACCTTTTGGCTACTACATGGTTGACCTACGCTGTATCAATTGAAAGTCCATTTTTTTCTCATGGTTAGCAAGCCTGACTGGAGAGTAGAATACAGAAGCAAAAGTCACTTTCTGTATCTGTCTTCACAGGGTAGGAGGCATGACAAAACCATATGAAATAGTTCATGGCCACTTCAGAACTCTCCAAAAAAATCAAGGAGATATGACTACATTACCCTCAGCTGATTAAAAACATTCCCACAAAACTGAGTTGAGATACACTAAAGATGCTTCAAGATATTATAACTGCTCCACTGCTCAGTTAACAGCCTTTGGCAGTGCCGTAACTGCATCTTTTTTGCATGCCTAGTTAATGTAAAGAGCAGGACTCTCCAAAGATTTTGAAGGATCCCATCTTCTTTTGCCTTCTCTCATATTCTTTCAGTCCTGTGATTTTCATTTACATGAAATGAAAGCAAGTTGATTCTAGGAGACAGAGGTTTAAGCAATAAATATTCCTGTCTGTTATAATTGAAGACAAATGACATGACTTTGGTACTTAAGTTTCACTTCACTTTCTAGATGATTTGTATTGTGGTGAGTAGAGATACCACTGCCAGTTCCCTCCACCTCCAAGCTTTTCTTTATCCCTCATCCTTCTTGTCCTGACTTCCTCATTCTAACTCAGACATTGTTTTCATCTAAATTAATCTAGTTTCCACTATCCCAGATTCTGTGCAGTCTCTTTTGTCGTATCTCTAAAGATCTCACATTCACAGCCTGCCTACTTGATTTTCGCAGTTTGAGTTCCTTTTGAGGATCCTTCACAAGTGTCATTGTACAATATTTATTCCCCAGATAATCCCAATTCTCTACCCCTTTGAATCACTGGTTTTCAGTGCCATTCTTTCCTAATCCACTTATCACTACCTTTCATATCCATAGTCTGTTACATGGGTTTTGAACATGATGTAGCCATAAATCCACAGAAACCAAACTTTTAAAAGAACAGAAAGAATGGTCCAATAGTGGGTTGCATAACAATAAGTGTATGTATATAAATGGAATAACACATTTACCTTGTTAAATTGAATATATATCTCTGTGTATATACATAACTTGTGTTTTAAATTGAATGTTATATACACTTATATTTATACGTACTTAACACTGCAAATCATTATATGGTTTTGTAGTCTTTGTATTATTTCAAGACTTACCCACAGAAAACAAAAGTATTGTCATATTACATTTCATAAGAAGATGCAACGAACTGTGTCTTGTAGATAATACACAGTATTCTCACAGTTCCCATTTAAGACTGTGGGTAGTGTGTTTTTCTGTTAATATTAAGACTGCCAAATTAAAAACAAATGTTTGGAAGAAGGAATAAATTAGGATAACACTTGCAGCAAATACTGAATAGTGCTGTTTGGCCTTTCAGGTGTAAAATCATTGCAAGATTAAAGTAATTTTGACATGCCAAACCCGCAGGCTCCATTTTTTATGTACTTTATGAAAATGATAAAATCAAAATAAATGGCTGTGAACAGTGTGCTTCCATTACTGTAATAATTGTGAGATCAGTTACATTTACTATGTTTCATGTTATTTTTAAAAAGACAAGTTAACACGGACAGAATGTTGAATAAGAAAAACTGCTGAAGACCTCAGAACCGCCAAATGGTATAAGCGAAGTTTTCAGTATAGATGCGGTGTTGTTTTTCCCCCAAATTGCTCTTTTTATGATTTCCATTTTAAAATTTAATTAGTCTGACTGAATTTTTGCAATATTCAATATGTTCATTAGACATTCAGTGTGAATTATGAAAAAGTAGCAATAAGAGCACTTAAAGTGTAATAAAGACAAGGACTAACCATTTTGTTTAGGTCAAACTTGTAACACAAGTTCTTAAAATTATACAAATACAAAATTAAAAAAAAAATCCCACAGATGGTGGGGGGTTTGTACAAATGTACAGAATGTTTTATAATAATCTGAAAATTCTAAATCACTTTGAATAATGTTTTTATTAGCTTTGTATTAAAAAACAGAGAATATACAGGAAAAGTTAGCAAGGAAAATCACAGTTATGAAATGTCTTCTATATGACGATTAAATGACTAAACTCATGCTTCTCAGAAGACAAGGATAAGAAGGACTAAAGGTCATGAATAGGGAATAGCTCTTCACAGTAATTTTTGATACAAAAAATGTTAATTGAAATGAGTATGCAAAAATTCAAAAATAAATAAAAGGAAGTGGTTTGCCATTTACAATGTAAAGAAGTTGTGGAACACCCTGCTGCAGGATGTCAATAAAACTTTGCATGAATTTAAAAGCAATTTAGAAGAGAAGTCTGGGAGTTGTTACATATTTAAAGACAGTGCAGATTTAGGAAGCTCCTGACAAGAAATTAGTGCATGCTGGGAGGCTATTTGGGGAAAGTAACACTACATGCTGCAATCAGTTTTCTTGTAGACAGGAACCTAGTGTAACTGGACAGGAAAGCCAGTCTTCATGTCTCAGACACAATCTGTTTGCATAATTGTTTAATGAAATAAGAATATTCTAGTGTATCTGTAAAAATTTTAAATAGTTTAAATTCAGATAGTCTTATGACCTTCTATTTCAATGCAGACATGAAATAGAATATTTGATACTGCCTTGATTTCCTAAATTATACTAAAGTATAAACTTTACATGTTTCAATACAAAAATGGAAGCCTATGATGACACTTTATAAAATCCTATTTTTTTATGTTACTTTCACCTAATTAGTTTTTACATGCCCTTAAATGAAACACAGTGTGGTATTGACAAAATTCAGTGGATGGAATTCCTTGAGGCTTCCTAAGAAAGCAAACATTAAGTATATAGCGAGCATTAAATCCTGGCCCATTTGAATTCGTGTGGATCTTGCATTTATTTCAGCAATTATTGATGATATTGTCTGCAGTTGTCTGAGCCATCTGCAGGACATAGCATTGTATAAGCCGATGCGATTCATAACCCTAGCTATTCTAATTCACAGAATACAGAGATTATATTGTACTGCACTGCAGTATGTGTTGTAGATGCATAAAAATGACTCTATTAATTTATGAGCAGTGTACATTCCCACACCAGTGTCATTTTTCATATGCACTTAGGTTATTTGTATAAATGGTTTATAGCAGAGTCTAACTTCTTTGATCTCTCTGATCATGGGTTTGCAGTAATTGGTCTACTGGGACTCATCCCTGTGCAGATACAAAATGAAATTTATTTGGCCCCTTACTCCTAGGCTCTTAAAAACAATTCTTAAAGCTATGAAATGCAGCTATTCTTAATGGTGTCTAAGTTCAATTCAAAGGCCTATGAAAATATGATTTTTCAAAGAGTTTGGAAATTGGACACCAAAAGGACACCAAAACCCTGATAATCTATGAGAGGCAAGAGCAAAATGTTAGCCTGGTTGTTCTTAACAGTGTTGTAATCCAGTGCAACAAGTGATTCCAATTTTAAAATGTTTGTATTGCAAATACAAGGCTATGGCCAAAAAGATTACAATTGTAAGGTAAAGGCTGGAGACTTCCGACATTGAGCAATATCCCCATGTGCTCTTCCACTCTCACACTATCCAGAGCAAGAAAAGGATTAAACCTTAATCCAGAAACCATACTATTTTAGTTGACCTAGCCTTGTATAGTGTCAATACCCAAAGTGCAAGTGTATAAATTTTTTCAGCATCTGTTCTAGTCAGGTCTATGCAAAGCGGTGGGGGGTGGGGAACAGGGGGGGGAANNNNAAGCAAGTTATCCAAGCATTGGAACATATTTATTTCTCTCTAATCATGGAAGCAAAAGTCCTATTTACACACCCTATGGACAATGAGTCAAGTCATAGTTCAAGCTGTGTATCACAGAAAAGTTAAAAACTTATTTAAGCAGGATCCTTTGCTTGTCTCGTAATTATATGTTTACAGTACAGTAGAATTAGACACCTTACATATTACTGGTTTTCAGTGGGATCTAGACTCCTATCTTCCTTCAGTGTGTCTGAAGAATGGACATATGGGAATCACCAACACAGGGTAGGATTCTGTAGTAAA
>VYZV01014760.1:0-11159 GCA_013401275.1 Pandion haliaetus | reverse complement strand
GTTTGTGAGGAACTGCAGCCCGCGGAAAGGAACCCACAGTGGAGCAGGGAACGAGAGAGGAATCTTCCCCCTGAGGAAAGAAGTGGCAACGACGATGTGTGGCGAGCTGACTCAACCCCCATCCCCAATTCCCCTGCGCTGCCGGGGGGAGGAGGTAGACAGCATCGGTAGTGAACTGAGCCGGGAAGGCGGGAGGGGTGGGGGGAGGTTGTTCTGATGTTTGGTTTCCCTTCCTAATACCCTTGTGTTTTGTTTTCTGTTTTGATTTGTAGTAAATTAAATTGATTTTGTTTCTTCCCCAAGTTGAGCCTGTCTTTTGCCCGTGACGATAAGTGGGGAGTGATCCCTCCCAGTCCTTGTCTCGACCCACAAGCCTGCCTTTGTATTTTCTCCTCATCCCAACGTGGCCAGGCGAGGGAGTGGGGGGTGAGTGAGCGGCTTCGTGGTGCTTTGTTACCGACTGAGCTGACCTGAAACCACGACAAACACAAATAGAATCTGTGAAGAAAATTTTGAAAGGGAGTGATTTAGTATGTTTTTGGAAATTTAAGTACCTATTCAGAAAATCAAACTTGTTTACTATGAGGAAAAAATATGCCACTTACTATTTCTATTAAAAGGTCTTAACACTAAACTAAAATCACAAGGCTGAGATTCAGTACAATATTCAAGCATAATCTTTATTCTAAGGATAAATATACATTAGCTCATTCACTTGCACAGATTGAAAAACAATTATCAAATAGGGGTGATGCATGTATTCATTTGTAAAAAAAGAACAAATGACATCAAGGTGAAATTTCACAAATATTTTTTCATTGTTAACAAACTTCTTTAAGACTGCCTACTATTATTCATACAGTTTTTAGATGCATTTTGCTCATCCCACTCTTCTTGCATACTGGGACAAGTCTTATTGTTTAATAAGAGAAAAACAAATGTTGGCCTTTTATCTCTACTTGTATGCAAGCTGATCATCATTTGGAGAAAGAAAAGAAGGATCTGTCTTTAATGCATATTTCCGACCTACTTAGGAAAAAAAAAAAGCAAAAAAAACCCACCCCTGACCCAAAAAACCCACTAAGTTAAAACTAGTTTACTTGGGAAAACACTATTTGAAGTGAAGATGTTCATTGGACTTGATTTCATTTAGTGTTTATGTTCAGACACCTCTCAAGAGAAAGCAAACAATGATACAACAGATCCTTGTGCCTTAAATGTTCCAAACTCTGGGACGGTTATTCAGGAGGACGTTTCTCAGAAGGCCCCAGAGTCCATTAGCCTCCATCTCCACCTTCCTACCCTGTTAGCATTACCTGAAACACTATATCCTCACCAATATCTGAGGTACTGTTGACTATGCAGCTTCCCAACCTTCCTCCTCCAGCTATATTAAGGCTGCATCAATCTGCAGCCATGGGATTATTTAATTTTCCTTGTCCTTGGCAAGTTAACAGCTTTTCTTTTTTCATTTGGCAGGAGAAAAAATATCCAGTGCTGTTGTACCACCTTGCACAACAGCAAAAAAGACCCTGGAGCAATGCTAGAGCTGTAAGCAAATGACCAGCCTGTTGGCTAGGCCCTGGATGTGACATGACAAATTGCTGGACATGATAACAGTGTGAGAAGCAGACAAATTACAGATAGTGCCACAAGAGATGGTTGGGTCTCACAGATGGTTAAGGGAGTGGTATATTAGAGACAGTGCTGTTCCGGGATACTCTCAGGCAGTCTTCTGCATGATTACTGCAGCTGGAGCAGAACCAAACCTGCTTTTCTGACTGTACCGTAAGGGGTTTTGAAGCCAGGAGGACAGGGGTGTGAGTGGGATGGGGAGCTTTCCCTGGCTGGCAGGGAAGAACCCAGATGGACGGATTGAACATCCATGTGAGCGCGGCAGTGCCCCTTCCAGGTCTGACAGCATCAGCAGTCTCCCACCGCTTTCTTCCATAGAAGTGTTTACAGAAGTCACCTGCTCAGCTGAGGTTGGACACACCCAAGGAGAATGACCATTCATATCCAGTTTAAAGTAACTCTTCACTAATGGCCATTTTACAATACCATTAGAGCAAGAAGATGCCTTTTGCTGTATGATAGAACCAACTGAAAAACAGCTTCAACTTAAAAATGCAGCGGACTTATTCTTTTTATAGGGCTTGCCCTATCAGCTTATCTCTAATGTCAAATCACAGTGTACTCTCCCTCAAAGAAAAAAAGAAAATCATTACTGATTGATTATGTCAACTTTTGGAGGAAATAAGCAAGTAGAAGTTGCACACAGTGAAAAAAAAAAAAAAAAAAATCGATGGTACCAGTCAACTTTCTACAACAATTAATGTCTGGAAGACAGGAATACCAACAAATAAGACTAATCTGGAGCTGCCAAACCTCATATTCAAATACTTAATGAAGCAATGAGGTAGAGAGCTTCTTACTGTGATAGCCTGTAAAATAACAGCTACAACAAAAGATGTATAGCCAGGCAAGGTAAAATAAACAATGAAAAATCCCTTGGAAACTAACAGTGTAGAATTTTCTAATAAGCGATTATACACTTCAGAATGAATGTAATATCATGTGTTGGTTTCTCCTGTGCCAGCATTACAGTACAGGAAAAGAGAGAGGAGGCCTAAATGGCCAAATAGCTACATTGGTCATTTGTATTCTTTTTTCATCAACTTGATTACATTAATCACTCTTTTGTTTGTGCATGTGTTTCATAAAAGTCAAGTCACAGGCTTACCTATACACTGAAGGTTGCTCATGCATATTTTCCTTGCTGTGGCAAGGCAAGTATTGCTAATTCTTTTTCTTTTAAACTGGTTTACTCCCCTTTTTCCAACATGGATTCTAACTATGTAGCAAACTTTCTTCCCCTTTTTTTCATTTTGTTATCCCTATCTTTGCACTTCTAGTACATTATTCCAACCTTTTGTGTGTCTCCCAGTTCATTTAGTCTCACCTGCTCTTCAGTTCTGTGTTTTTTAAGCAAATTATCTCCTTTGTGCATAAGGCTCAAGTGGCAGCTTTGGCATCAGTAATATTACATTCTATTTTTCCTTTACTAAAGTTCTACTTTGAAATCCTTTAAGTTTCTTAAGGAAACATTTGAACTGATATTTTTTCTTAAAAACACCTAGAACAAAGCCTTTGTCTTAATTTAGTTTTGCAGAACATTGAGAATTAGCATTGGCAATTGAGAAATAAGTGGTAATTCATCATCATAAACAGACCTTCGTGGAACATGAGAATTATTCTGAATGTGAAGTTCTTCTAAAATGAAATAGAATGAATTTGGACTTCTATGTTCCTTCTCATAGGTCTAGAGTTGTTACCCTGAGGACAAGATATGAAAATAAGTTATGCAAGACTGTTTTGAGATTCACATTCTGGGACTCGGTGGAACATGAACTGGAATTGTTTAGAGAGGGCCTGTATATGTTGTTATGTGATTGGCAAGTTTAAATAGCTCATAGGTAAAGCACAGCTGTGATGAAGATGCCTTATAGACCACCTTTCTCAACAATTCACTTGACAACAAAAGCAGTAAAGACAGAATAAAAATATACGCATGAGTTTGACAAAATATCATTCAAAATCTATACAGCTTTGACACAAGGGCCTTATTTATTTTCTTTCTTTCTATTTACATGCAGTTATGAAGTCAAAATACCAGCTTTCTGAATTCTAATTGCAGTGCATGCAGGTGTATAAGGGTATCTGGCTAAAAAGTAGTCAAATACATATACAGTAACCCAAGTTAATAATGACAAGGTGAGGAACTGCAACAGCCTAGCTCATCAGCATCAGCTGCTCCAAAGACTATTGATGGTAAGTGATTAAGCCTTTGTCACTGATGTTAAACACACCAACATTATTAAACAGAAAAAAATATCTCTCAGGAATACTATACTAAGGGGGACCATTGCATAATGGGATATAAGGCTTATTATACAATGCCTGAGGTGGAATTTGGAAAGAAAATTTGGTGCCTGTACAAAATCGATAATGGGATGCTTAGGGGAATGGCTAAAGGTGGGAAAGAGAGCAAATGAGGTGATTTCAGAAGCAAATGGAGGGAAGGAGTGACAGAAGGGTCCAGTTGCATATAAGTAGGATGCTGCTCAGTATGCTTGTCTGGCCTGGATTTGATCATTGCAGTATGTTCTGGTTTATTATTATTAAGCTCTTATTTCTTATGATCTTCTCTGTGGGTGTGTTCTGTATCCTCTCTTTGTGTGTATATGAATGTGTGTGCAATTTAATAGTGAACTTCAAGACGGACTAGCTGGTGAGTAGACAGAGGGTAGGGGGCCAGATAGGGGAGAGACTCAGAGCCATGTTATCAAAGACACCTATAAAAGGAGGTGTCCTTGAGCATCGAACTGCAAAAACAGGATCAGGCTATTTTTGCTGGTTGTGTTTACGTGAATGCCTGTAAAGACATTGTCCTTTTGTCTGTTTATCTGTTCATGAGTTCACCTCCACTCACCAGGAAGGAGACACTCCTTGGTGTTCTTCAGCCCACTGGACATGATTGCAATACATCATTATCATTTTCTTCTGGGAGGTACTGTACCATGAAACCACAAATCTCCAAAAGAAAAACAGATTGAATTATTAACTGATTTCTTAATAAGACACAGAGATGCAGTTTACAGTAATAGCAACCAGTGTGTTCAGCACAATGTGATCTTGATCTAGTCCAAAAGATCAGCACACTGGTTATACAGCTCATCTTGTGCCCAGAAAAAATGGCTGTATTTGTTGGGGGAAAAAAAAGCCAATAAAAATTTAAGCTTAGACTGCTTAGGGGAAGATGACATATCTTTTCAATGAAAGCTTTCAGAGAAAGTTACTGCCAAAACACAAGTAAAAAAATCCAAAAAACCCCCAAAAAACAAACAACCAGAAGGAGGGACTAACATTGACAAAAACTGAACTTTTGATTCATCACCCAAAAAAAGAGAACTTGGGAAGAAATCTACAAAATTGGTTTAGTGTTGTCACCTACTGGATCTAGAAGTAGGAGCGCTCATTGAATCTATGAAAGAATTACTCTGATGAACATAGAACACTTGTATTTCACATATCCTTGCACTAAGCAGATATCCTCAACCACATATCCTTACATTCCAGGTGTTCACACATCCTTTCCTGAAGTAATGAAAATTTAGCATTTTTTTGCCATCGGAGGTGGTAGAAACAGACAATACCATTACTAGTATTGGTATTGGCAGATAATATTAATACCAGTAAGTTGAAAAACCATTTAAAGACATTCAGTTGGCAGGTGCACAAAAGGATAGTAGGGAAAATAGCCACAGATACACCTTCTTCGAACCGTGATAAAATGTTTATAAGTGCTAGAAAAATAACACTCTGAAAGGGAACGGACTGTGTACAACTTTCCCCTTCTCCCTATGAATCTTTTCTTCTTGATCCCCACAGACTTTCCTACATTCAGTACCCCACTTTACACTAAGAAGTCCTGAAACTCAGGTCTTAGATTTAGCACATTGCCATGGTTTCGGTTTCAGCTCAGCCGGTAACAAAGTACCACGAAGCTGCTCACTCACTCCTCCTGCCCCCCTCCAGTGGGATGGGGAGGGGAATCGGGAAGGAGAAAAAGAAAACAAAAAAAACCCTGCAACCTCATGGGTTGAGTTAAGGACAGTTTACTGGGACAACACAAGGAGAGAATTTACAACAACAACGGTACTAATAAAAGAACATACAAAAAATGAGTGATGCACAGTGCAAGTGCTCACCACCCGGAACCCAACACTCTGCCGCTTCTCCCACCAAGCACCGAAAGAGCAAGCCCTCCCCCCCCAGCCCGCTCCTCCTTTATATACTGAGCATGATATCACATGGTATGGAATAGCTCCTTGGCTAGCTCAGGTCAGGTGTTCCGGCTGTGCCCCCTACCAGGCTTCTGTGAAAATTAACTCTATCCCAGCTGAACCCAGGACACACATTAAAGAGATAGAATAGTTATACAAACTTTTAGAATTTTAGAAGAACCAGTGTAATATATATGTATTAGATTTCCCTTCTGTTAACACAGTGAATTGTATTACGGAAAAGACGATGATTACCTGTGTATCCTTACAAAGAATGACAAATCAAAAGTTGTCTTTTGTGCAGATTCCTCTGTAATAAAAATTGTACCAGGGAAGGCTGTCGTTTTGAATATCCATTATGGAGAACTTCTGACAGGTATCCATTACGGAAAATAGGAAAGAATCTTAGACTGAAAGTTAAAGGATAGAAACTATTTTCAACAGCTCATATAATTTGATTTATTTTTCTCTTTCAAGTGAAGTGGCATCCTACACATTTCAAAAAAGATTATCAAAACTATGTGGGACATAGAGCAGATATCAGGCGCTGTTGAGAAAAATCTAAAGCAACTTGCAACCAATTGATGAAGAGTAGCTTTACCTATTTTTATCTTCTATTCATTGTCACCACCATGACCGTTGTCTGACAGCACAGCTAACTCCTCAAAAGTACAGTACAAGAGATTATTCTGACATTGGGTTTTTACAAATGCTATTTTTTATGAAGCCATCTCTGAAGTAGTTCACACTGACTTAACATTAACTCCAAGGAGAAAACTTCCAAATACATATTCAAAGCTGCAGTAATGGTACCTGCTGGAGTTTTCTCAACACGCACCCTTAGGAAAGAAAATCATCAAAGCCAAGTTCCATCTGGATTAGTGCATATAACAAAACAGTCATTAAAACATCTTGAAATAAGGAAAATTATACCATCATAGAAAACTATTATAACTCACAGTTCTGGAAATGTCATAATTAGTAGCTAACTGAGTATAGAATAGCACACAATTTTATTCCTATCATTGCCAAAATGTTTAAATTAAGAATTTATCCAAATTTGCAAACTCTTCTTTCCAATGTGTCTAAACTTACTGTTTGATTTCATTTTCAATATTAGTAAGGCTGCCTGTTTAACTCCAGACCCAAAGTCACTTATATGGGCACAGTTTTGTATTTTTTTTTCAGTTTTAATACTATCAATAGCAATGACAAATTAATCTCAGGTTTTCATTTTTCATGACTGAAATTTCTTTTGTATAAGGAATAATATTTCTTCTGGCCAGAGGTGTTCTTTTGAACTCAAGAAATCTACTCTGTTCATGCATATTCACACACATTAATGCTTGAACATACATCCATATGCTGATACACATTCATATATACATGTATATATACTGTCCTGATTTCAGCTGGGATTTGGTTAATTGTCTTCCTAGTAGCTGGTGTAGTCCTATATTTTTGAGCTAGGTATGAGAAGAATGTTGATAACACACTGATGTTTTCAGTTGTTACTAAGTAATATTTAGTCTAAAGTCAAGGATTTTTCAGCTTCTCATGCCCAACCAGGAGGAAGGCAGGAGGGGCACAAGAAGTTGAAAGAGGGCACAGCCAGGGCAGCTGACCCAAAGTGGCCAATAGGGTACTGCATACCATGTGATGTCATATATAGTATATAAACTGGGGGAAGCGGGGCTGGGGGGATCACCACTCGGGGACTTCCGGGTGCATCAGTCGGCAGGTGGTGAGTAATTGCATTGTGCATCATTTGTATATTCTAATCCTTTTGTTATTACTGTTGCCATTTCATTAGTGTTATCATTATCATTATTAGTTTCTTCTTTTCTGTTCTATTAAACTGTTCTCATCTCAACCCACGAGTGAGTTTTAGTTCTTTTGCCTGATTTTCTCCCCCATCCCACTGGGTGTGTGGGGGAAGTGGGTGAGCGGCTGGGTGGTGCTTAGTTGCTGGCTGGGGTTAAACCACGACACCTCATTAGCAATCCCCATCCAGGAAAATTTCACTGGATATCATGTTTTTCTCTTTCACCTTGTGAAAGACTGACTTTATAAAGCAGTGTCCCTAGGACAAAGTTTCTAAAATCAATTAAAGAGGCATAGATTTTAAAGACAAGGGACAAGGCAGAAGGTGAAATGTGTCATTCCAATGAAAATTTCAGGGAGTTTTGATTCGTAAGAACAGTAAAAAATGTGTGCCAAACTGAAATATGGCTTTTTATCCCATTCTGGACATATGCCAGCAATGAAGGAGACAGAGACCTGAATTTGTTTGTATTTGTACAATAAATTTTCTTTCCCCTGTTCCCAACTGATTTTGTCAAATGAAAAAATGTTCAAGTAAAAACAGACTTCTAGCTCTGGAATAAGCCAATAAATAGAAACACGTACAGCCTATATTAATATAACCCTTCATTGACTCAAGTCTAGTATCCTATCTTTGATAAATTACTAGGCCAGAATAACAGCAATAAACATTAAAGAAATAAACTCATGGAGTCTTGCACTGGCTCAATACTTAACATCAACACTGGGTTAAGAAGGACTTCAAATTATAAAAGCCATTTATAAGACTTTTTCCTTTTGTATTGCTTAACAGAAAATTTATAAATCTGGATATTTTGTAGGGTCTCCTCACATGACTGAATATTTTTATGAATGATCACACTGAAATGCATAAAACTAATCTCAATTCTTCCACTGAAGTGAAAAAAAATTGGCAAAATTGCAAAAAATTTACTTCTATCAACAGGAAGGAAATATTTCCTGTTAGAATAAGAAATATTTTGTCCAGATAGTAAACACAGCAGTGAACTCTTCCTGGAAAAAATGTAAATCTCTTAAATTGATTTATTATTGTCTCATCTATGAATTATACTAACACTCAAAATTATTTTTTTTCTCAAAATTAAAGTTGATTTTCCAGTTTAAGCATTCCCTCCAATATGTATATATTTTTCTATACAATCTGTTGTTATATGTAACGGAAATTGGATCACTTACTGCTCTGCTCTCACTGAAGTCACCTATTCTTTCCCCCTGTGCAAAACCAGATGGAAGACTCTTTAGCAGACACTTGCTCTTTCAACACTTTTCCTTGTCAGACCATTATGTTGAAAACCCCACCCAACAAGATGGCATGTCCCTTGTCAAATAAAAATATGCAATGTCCCAAACATGAATTCCAAGTTTCTTCTCAAAAAACCAAAGTAGTATCTCAGGGCTTTTTTTAAGTTGCTGTCCATTCACATAATGATTTCTGCTGCAGAAAACTGGTGACAAACTAATATAATTGACAAAAATCCGTTCCTTCCTTGTTCACATTTTCACTTTGTGCCAATTGCACTGGTGTGTATACAAGGTGTGTTGCAGGAACCAAAAGGATGATAAAATACCAGACTCCCCATCGCCTTTCTGCTACCCTCCAGAGCTCCTGCAGTAACTATATTCCTTAATAACCTGAAATAAGGGTTTCCTGATTACTTTTTATGATAGGACAGAAGCTTTTTTATGTCCTGCAAACAATAGCACTGACAGGTTTCCTTTCTTATAGCCTCAGCTTCTCCATTTATATGACACTTATTATTGCTCTCTGTGTTCTCTTTGCTCTTTAACCAAAATGTCTCTACATTTTATCCCTTTTTCTCACAGCACTTGGTAATCCTTTCTTGTGGGTTATGAATTCAGCTTCAAATACAATATTGATTTTACATTAAAAACAAAGCAAAACAAATTGGAATAAGTAATTGCATGAAGTGTACAGAGGAAGACTTATCTTCAGTCAAACCAGATGAATGATATTCAGCACAGTAATAGATGTGAAAACAACCTAGCCAGCAGTTTACATCTCACAAAAATGGTGTCCTACTCTGATAGGTCTGTCAGCAATGCTGACAGTCCAAATACTGTTTGTAAGACTTTTTGTTGGGTATTTAGAAAGCAACGGACACATTGTGAACAATCCAGACACAATGGGACCACTTAAGCTGTGAGAGGCTTGAGCAGACAGCATTCCTCACTTATCTGTAAGTTAGAGCCTTAAGGAAACAGAATTACTCGAGAATGCTGCGAAGGTCAACTGTTGCTACAACTTCGCTGAAAAAAGCACAAGAAGCAGAAACAAAGATCAGGCGTAAGTGACTGAAAGCAGGATATAGGCAGAGAGGACCCTTCACATGATCAGAGGATATAACCCTATTAGACGAACGCTTTAGGCGTGTGGACAGCACTTACTAACCAATCACCAAATGGCTTGCGCATGAGCAGGAATCGAAATGTATACTTAAGCTGAGCTATCTAGGCAATAAAGTGGCATTTGCTTGATCATATTTGTTGTGTGCAGTGCCCATGACTTCTGCATCAACAACTTTTCTAAGTGCAGAAACTGTTTTCAAAGAAACTCCAATTGAACTTATTTACAAATTACAGTTTTTCCTTCTCTGTTTCTGTTTCCAAGGCTGCTGTGTACCCCCAAAACTAGGGATTGCTATTTCTTTTTCTGCACTAATGCTCATTATTGGTTTTTGTCATCTATCAAAAATAATACGTGTTCTCCTACAGTATATACTACTAGATGCACATGGAGGTATGTTTATGTATATGTATACTTTAAATGAACTTATCATCACAAAATTGTCAACCTTCCCTGGACACAGACATGCTCAACTTCCAGAAAAAGCTCAGTTAAGTCAACTGTGTCAAATATGAGTTGCTGTAGCTCTACACAGCTCTATTAAGTAGCTCACACCATCTCAGGTAACACATTTCTTACTACTGTGTTAGTGCTGCAGGAGTAACTGAGCTCTCACCACCAGCACACAACTCATTTCAGTGTGATAAGTCCCTGCCAAATTTCAACAGCAGGCATGGTACTGCAGCTGCCCAAAGGAGGCACGATCCCTTTTTTTTTGAAATTGCAGTTTACAGGGATTTTTTTTTTTCCTTTGCACTAGGACTAAGGGATTACATCAGGGATTGCATCACATTTTATTACCCATGATACAAGAAATTAGAAAATTTAAAAGAACTATTAGAGCAGAAGATCAGGCACAAGGATAGAGAAGGATACTAGACCCAATTTGTCTTCATGCATCCAGAAACTGCTTGTACTGCTTCCTTGAAAGCTTAAATTACTGACTGGAGTCTCTGGTCACTCCTTCTGCTTTGTTTTCCTTAACACCAACATAAAAATTTCCACTCTGTTTCTGAGTGGTACAGATAACCTGAAAAGGAATTCATCCCATTTTCGTTTACCTTTTTGTCTGGATGTTGCCGAAAAACTCGGAATAAAGAACT
>VYZV01014759.1:134444-172687 GCA_013401275.1 Pandion haliaetus | reverse complement strand
GCAGGCTTATGGGAGGAAAAGAGGGATTCCCACGAGCTGTTAGGCAAAGCTTGCTGTCCCTTTGTTGTTGTTGGTTTTTTGTTGTGGTTTGGTGTTTGGGTTTGGATTTTTTTTTTTTTCTTCTCCCTGCAACACCCCTTTCTGCATATTGTTTACTGCCCATCTGTCAGGGTCTGCTGTGCTGCCTCTGCTTGCACCTGTGTCCACACATGATGAGGATATCATAGCGCTCATCTGCCAAGATCTGTTGCATGTTTTTCTGCTCCCCTTCCATGTATTCAGCGTTATTTTCCTATATGCAAACATAAACATTGGCAGATGCTTTGGGGGGTATAGTCTGCTTCTTGCTTGTGGAGAGCCTATCGCCTCCTTTCACACGCAGCGGGTAAGGGTACCACTGCCTTCCAAAATCTGCTGTACTTCTTTCCACACACAGGTGTGCTGGGGAATACCTCCATGCTTGATCGCCACAGCTTGTTAAATACATTCGCTCCAGGAGGCCTCCTCCTGTCTACAAAAAGCTGCAAAGTTGGGTTTTTTTTTTTTTCCCACCTAAATAGACATGTAGGTATCTTCCACCAAAGCCTAAGGGACGACTGCTCCAGCCCATCTCCTGTTTATGCTGCAGAGCTTGCTCTGCCCACTGATGAGGGAGGGTCTGTCTCCTCCTACATTATGTATATATATTCACACACACACACCCCCACCAGGGTGATCCCACTGACTGCCTACCAATAGCCGGCTCATCCCGCGTTGTGCGTGTTTGCACACACCAGGAAAGGCTCAGGCAGCGTTTTGCTGGTAGCCTTTGGGAGGCAGGCAGGCATTTCTCCTACACGCTTCCAGGGAGAAGGTTTCCACTGTTTGCCCTTTCGTGTCTTGCGTGTTCCCACAGACGCCCAACGGCAGCTGTTTCGGTGCCTGCCCCTAGACCGTAGTACATCCTTGCTACATGTGCCAGAGAAGTCACCCGTTCTTACCCATTTCTAATCTCTTCTTGGCTGCTCTTCATGACTGCCTGTTACATCTTTCATGACTGAGACTTTCAACCCTTTTTCTTCAAGTGCCCTGCTGATACTGCAATGCGATACAGTCAGGTTAAGCCTACCTTGTTTTTTGCTTTGACTTTTGGGTTTTCTTTGCTGAGCAGCCCTCCAGAGTAAAAAGAAGTAGTCTGCGTACTTCCTAGGTGTCTGCAGATCCCAAGCTGGAAACCATGGATCTAAAATACATTCAGTTTCCCATTTCTGGTCATATACCTAGTTTGTCCAGCCCAGGGTCTATTCTGATGTTTCTGGAAGTCTCCTGCTTTCATTATTTTCCTCACATGAGTGAGGTCCTTGGTTTGACATACCCACGTGGGGAATTTCTTGGGTTTCCCAGTTATGTGTTTGCCCCTGCTTTCCCTCTGTGCTTCTACCTGACACAAGGCTTTTCCTTTTCACTTTTCTTAATTTTAATTTTATTTATCCTTGGGGTGTCTTGCACACTTAGCTTTTACTTAGGTGGAGGTCACCCAGGTCACCTCCTGAGCTGATCGCCGGCTTCCAGCTGCATATTTTTGTAGACTAGGTGACGTGTTGTTTATCACGTGCAGGGCATGCCTGTGGCACTGCTCTGCAGACCCTGCAAGGTGACACTGAGTAGGAATGGCTTTTGTGCATGCGGGTCACGGACTAGGGTCCAGGAGTCCTTCAAGGTATTTTGGGTGCGATGTGCTTTTCTCCTGCTGTTGAGGTCTCTTGCTGCAGCTCAACATCTATGTGTGATGCAGATCCAAGGTGCGATGCACCTGGAGACCTTGCCTGGGTTTAAGTGCATCTATTTAGAGCAGATGGAGCTGAACAAGTGTTAACCTGCTAGCCTAGACACAGCTCTACCAGTATAAATGCCTCCATTGATGTAAAACTGTTTATACCAGAAACCAGTTACAATGCTGTAAGTGTCTCTCCCTAGGGACTACTTCTATTTAAACAGCTGTTTTTAATCCGAAACTTTAATTGGTGCGAACACTCCAAGCAGTCCCTTTCCAGGGGAAGGGAATTTCCAGCCCTGCTTTAGTCTCCCCAGGTGGATGTTGCATGGGTGCCGGCTTGTCAGGAGGGAGGATCGTGCCCTCTTTCCCACACAGAAGGTTTCACGCTGGTTTTGTTTACAGGGTGAGAGAATTCTCCTTTTTGTGACTGTGAGGTTTGGAGGTGGCAGGGCGGGGGGGGTGGGAGTGTCCATACGTATTTCATCTGCAATACGTAAGAGAAGTATTCGGCAAGTGAAACTGAATCCTTGCCATGTTTGTTGCAACAGGAGGTTAATCATAAACTCTGGCGACTTTTAAAAGGGGTGGTTTTGTTCTGTGGTGTCTGTAGCAAATGTGTGCTGTTAGGAGGGTCTGGTCAGCTGTTGGCAAAGAGGACCAAAAGCAAATACAGCTTCCCGCCTGTGTGAACAAGTGTCCGAACGTTATTTTTGGTTGTATCCCGTGACTTGCTTGAAGGAGGCCTTTTATTTTTACGTCCTTCTTGTTAATGGATGTGTGGTGCCTGTGTTGTGAGGTGAATGGTGTTTGTGTGACTTGTCACTGATAAGGAGAAGGTCTTGGGTGCTTTGCACTTGTATTGGTTGCTTCGCATCTAGTGTTTTGCTGGTAAACTTCTTTCTTAATGTGCTTTGAGAAAGTGTGAGTATATTCCTACGAGAGGATCTGGTGATACCTGTAACTTTTTAGGCATTGTAATCCGGTAGCTTAAACGAGAAGTCAGTAAAACTGTGACAAAGCAGTGATGCTTTTGGTGGCACGTGACGAGGAAGGAGAAGTCCCTTGACGTAGAAGGGATTGCCTGTTGACATTCTTCTATCTCACCCGGTTATAAGTAGGGTATCCCTGTTCAAATTATGCAACTGTGCAGACAGCCAGACTTCAGGAATTCCAAATACTTCAACGTGTCGAGTGCTGACTTCTAAATTAAATGCCATGGTTGCCGAGCGTGTTCACAGTCTGTCGCTTGAAATACGACATCAGTCTTGGAATCCTGTGTGGCTGAAAAGGGACAGCAACTTAATTGCTTGTTTCTTTGAAAAAGTGTTGTGTAAGATTGCAGGAACAAAACTGGGTGGGAGGGTGGGAGATGTGCCTCTNAAAGCATGCTGAAAACATTAATTCACCTAAGAAGTTAAAACGCCTCACGCTCTTTGTAGCTGCTGCTGTTGCCTTGAAAGATGCAGTTTCTAGCATATAGATCTAATTAAATAGTTGTGTACTTATTGCTAAGTAAACATAGGAGTCCATTACTCTTAACTTGCCTTGGAGATCAAATTGATTCTTCTAATGGTTTCACTGGATGAAAACAAATGTCTAGTACTGCTTTGTACAAGGTGCCTAAATGAAACAGTGGTGGTAGGAAACGAACTGCAAACCCGAAAAAATGGCATTTGCACGTACAGATGGGAAGAGAGGAATTGTAAACCATTGGCATTTCATTTAATTCTTAACGTTCCATTTAATCAAATTAAAAAATCAAGTGACTTAAAACTGTGCATTATTTGTAGATAGCCTGTTTTTAATATATTCCAATTTAGAGCTGGGAAATAATTATTTCACATGAACAGGTTTATCAGAGTACGTGAATGATGGGATAATAAGGACTGCAAAATGTGCGTTGGGCTCAGTATGTTGTCTGTGACAGTGGCCAGAAGTAAATAATCAGGGGGAAAGTAGAAGAGCATACAGAGCACAGGAATCATTCTTCCGCGCATCTACCAGCAGTGAAGGGTTTGGATGTGGCCCGAGCTGGAGGGTATGTGCTGACAGTCATGTTTAATAGTGCCTGTTGGGCCTGTCGTCAATGGGTTTGCTTAGGCCTTTAGAACAGTTTATACCTGTAGCTTCTGCGGTACACTGTGCGATGAATCCCACAATTTGTGCAAAAATAATTCCTGGGGTTTGGTGTTGGTTTTTTTGTTTTGTTTTAAACCTGATGAATGGTAATCTCATTGAGTGCCTCCTACTTTTTGTACTATGAGAGAGGCTATTTTTCCAGTCACCACCTCATTTACAATTTTACAGATCTCTCTGTTCTCAGTTTTCTCTCTTTGAGTTTTTTTCTTTTTTTTATTTTCCAAGCTGTATTGTCCCAGTCTATTTAGTACATCTGTCTGCGGAGGCTGTTCTGCGTCCTTTTTTTTTTTTTTTCCTTCAGCTCTGCTATATTGTTTTGGGGTGATTTGAACACAATGTTTGTTTGCTTGCTTTACCCAAGAAGACTGAATAAAGGCAGTTTTTCAGAGCATTAAGAGACACTTTCTAATAAAGGGACACTTTGTAGCTCATCTGTGATAACATTATAAACATTTACTTTGTGTAATGTTTTATGTTCAAAAGTACCAATGAACATAGTAATTGTAGTGAGAGCTATTTTAGTGGAAATACAATTACAGGTACCAAAGAAGATCTTAGTTTATAAATTAGCTACAGATGGTAGTTGATACGGCATTTTGTAGTTGGCTGTTACCAAGAGTGCTTTATGGAAAAAACTGCAATTATGGCAAGTACCTGCCAGAGTTAAGTCTTTTGGAAGCATGAAGATGCCATGTCCCGTGGAGACCCAAGAGCCTAGAAATCATCAGTGGGTTTAGAAAGAACTAGTGGGTTAAGGGGCAAGTTGGTCCAATGTTAGGGACAGATATTTACATAGCGTTGGAGCTCTGCAGGCCTGACAGTTTCTGCAGTTTTCTTTCAATGTCTTGGGGTTTTTTAAGTGGATAAATAGCCCTGTTAAGCAAGACCTACCCTGAGACCTTTCTGTGAAATTTAAGTAAAGATGCTGAAGACCTAACAAACCCCCACAAAACTCTCCTCCTCCTCAGCCTGAACCATGGATGTCATTCTGCCAGTCCAGTTTTGGCCATACAAGGGAAGAAAGTTAGAAAGCCTATATAGTTGCTGCTCACCTGATAACGTTATTTGTGGATAAATACAAGATTTCTTACTTTTTGGGGCCAAGAAGAACTCCTTTTAGGCATTTAAGTTTATCTGCATTAATGAGTCATTAGGAAAATAAAGGGTACACATACTGCTAAAAGGGTGATGACACAACCACATTCCTGCCTTGCTTAAACTTGTTCAGGATTCTTTGTAGCCGCTTCCTGTTTGAAAGGTGGCTGCTTGTTTATGTGTCTGTGACACCTTGACTAGCTGGCCGCAGTCCACGCTGTCTGGATTAGCGATGCCTTTTTGCCTCTTCAGATTGTACACAACGTGTGACTTTGCCTTCATCTCTCCCCTTTGCTCTCTACGCAGGTTTTTCCATGGCGTTGCTTGTCAGCACAGGCTTCCAGTACTTCGGGCGTTAATGGGGCTAGCGTGCTTCAGGGAGATGTAAGATTTGCACTGGACTTAAGAAAAATTCATTTATTGTAGTTAACATGGATTTCATTAAGGTGTAACACTTCCTTGCTAATCTGGAATAAAAGTGAGTGAAGGAAAGCTGTCATTTTTTGTAATAAACCTGAATATTTCAAATGACAAATCGGTTGGCAGGTAAGCTTTGTGGTGAACGAGTAAAAACTAGCACTTAGCCAAATTTGGCTGTCTCAAACCTAATGATTGTGAAATGCAGTTACAGTCATTTGTTTCTGTAAAATGAGGAGACAGGTTTGTCATTTCCAAGTGACAAAGATTAAAGCCTCGTGCACAGTAAGGTAGGAGGCATGGCTTGGGGGTGATAGCAGAGAGGAAGGATTCTTCAGCTGTCGAAGTTTGGTTGCTGTTGGCAGCTCTTGGGGCATAACACACCCGGTTAGGCCCTGGTTTTGTCTTGGAGGAAATGAAGAAATAATTTCTTTTCCAAGTGTGGTTTTCACTGTGCCATCAGTTAAAATTATCTCTGGAACTGACCCTTTTCTGTCCTAAAATGAGGCATGTGCCCTTTTCTCTCTTCAAACACACGTAGTAGGACTTGGCACTCTTCTGTAAATAGGCATACATGTGCATGAGGAAGCACAGATAGTTTTTTGGGTTTGTTTGGTTTGTTTTTTTTTTTTTTCTTTTTTACTCCTTCATGGATCTAATTCAGTAGTGCTACCAAGAAAATCTTGAACCACACTAGATTGTTTTGGTATGTAGATACAAAAATCCTGGCCACTTTTTCTTGATGATTCTTTCATATGGGACCACCAAAAAGGGCTTGGAGATTTTTGCATTTGTTACTACTTTTGGAGGATGGATTGAGTAGTCTTTTTGATGTATATTTTTCATAAGTTTATGCTGAAGTGCTTGCACAGCTTCTGAAAGTGAAGACTGAAATGCTATGGGTAGCCATGGTAAAACAAGAAAAAATAGCTTTCTGGAATTAGTTTAAACTAGAAGGTCGCTGCCATGTGAGAAATAAGAGTACTTTATGGATATTTTTTGGCCATTTGCAGTACTTAGAAGAATTGATTGTTCAACTCGTGGTTTTTTTTTTCGTGTTGTTCATTTGTAAAGACCAAAGACTATAAACCCGAAGCTTCGCTTTTCATTACACAGGCGGCTTTTCTACCCTGAGAAATTTCGGAAAAACTTAACCTGAACATGCATGGAGCGAAAGTGTAAAGAAGGTATTAAGATCGTGTAAAAATTATGCGTGAGCACTGTCATGGAAAGAGTGGTTAAATTTGAACATGTGCCTCAGGGATGTAACGCATCAGCCCATTCTGTATAATCTTATGTTCTGGGGGGCTTGCCTGCCTGAGGATACCAAGAGGACTACAAATTCACTTGTTGCTTTTATTCTAGTAAAGAAGAAAACCCAAACAGAGGTTTGCTCATATGTTGATGGCACAAGCATCTCTAGCATGCGCTTTCAGGGCAAACCACTGTTTAACTAGCGATCTCATAGTTCGGTCATGTGCTTTTTCAGAAAACAGGTGAAAAACAGAAATTGCAGGGCAGTGAATCTGCTGTGAAACACCTCAATACATTCTATCTAGTGAGGTTCATGTATTAATTTTTTACTGTGAAAATAAACATAATTCAATATGTAACAAGACCTTTCCACAGTTACTGCTCGTATTGTTAAATGAGCCTCAGTTTTAAGTACTATCAGAAAATTTGCTTTTATGTGTTATATGGAACGCTAATGTGAGATTCCTGCAACGAAAAGTTCAAAGTGCTGGAGGCTGGGGAAAGTGGCATTTATCTAGTTTGCTTATTCAACCATGTGAAAGCTATATTAGGCCCATCAAGTTTATACTTTGCACTGCAGCTTCAAAAAGGCAACAAGTTAAATTTGAGTCCTTTGAAGTAGTGAATGGCGACATTCTGTTCTCCGAAAGAGCTGACTTCAAATGATCACACCAAAACTTGAAAAACTCTGTCATGGCAACAGAAAACAAGACTTGGGGGTGGCGGGGTGAGGCTATGAAAATGTGTGGAGTTTCTTGCATGTCGTTGGGAGTAAAATGTAGCCAGACTATTGTACCTGATTGCGTTCCTGAAGCTCTTTGCACATTCTGCACCAGAATGGTGCAAAGTTACTGTTTCAAATTCTCTGCAGATAAATGTTTATTTAAGAGTTCAGCTGTTGCATGAAACATGGGATTTGTTGTAGCCAGCAAACCTCGGTTATGTAGAAAGGTACAGGGTCTTTTAAAAGAATGGCGTCTGTCATCTTTATGTATCTGTAAATGGTTTCCAGAAACATCCTCTAGCTCTCGCGTAAAAAGTCAGTCGCGTCAGATCAACAATTTACATCCAGCACACACTACTGTACTGCCCTGATTATTGTAATCTCTTCTTTTAATTAGACCCTGAGATTACAAGCTGTCTTGCTGATCAGTGCACTTAATGTGTGCCCTATCAGTTCTAGCTAGTACGTGTCTCTAGCTGAAACGTCTGGTTAAGTCAGATGCTCTGAAAAGATCTAAGCATAGTTTATTGTACAGATATGTTAAGGGGGAGCTGCACAGAGAAGAAAAACACACCAAAAAACCCTCTTGAGAACCTTTCAAGAGGTTAAAATAGATATTGAGAACTAACCTGACAAAAAATGAGTTATTGAAATAGTCTGGTTGTTCTGTGGGCCTTTCAGTTAGCTGTTCAGTTTAATTTAATAGTGTGGACATCTTACTCCAAAGTCACTTTTAACTAATTAGCTTCCAGATTATAGGTCAAGTCCATTACCAGCTCCCTAGTATAGAATGTCGAGGTTTTAATTTCATACTGTTGGATTTCCTGTGAATTTCGTCCTGTTCCTAAGACTCCAGTTCTCAGGCACTTGTTTTTATGCATTGTGCTGATGATACATCTTAACCTTTTCATCAGCATTTTTTGAGCCAGTGTCTCTACGGAAACACTCAGAGATCGTTGCTAAAACAGGTCCTTATGGCACTTCACAGGTAAATTCTTTAACCTGTTATTTCAAGTACATGAATTACTTCTTTTCAGCCAGCCCCTTAGCTTAGTTTGTCTATTCATTTCCTCATTTTCACTAGTAACTCTGTATGTCATGTTATTCAAACATTTTAATGAAGTTCTCGTCATATGTGGCATTTCCTTTTTACAGAAAAATACATTATCAAGTCTGTTTCACATACTTTAGCTTCAGTAAACACAGGTGGTGTTCCATTTTCTGTTTGTTTTCCTATTCTTCATTCTTCTTTTCTTCAGATTGTTTTCATTTAGCCAGACTTCTGCAGTTGTATACAAACACCTATAATCATGTATCTTTGAGAGATGAAAACATCTCTATATTTTTAAATAATCAGAGCTTCTGCACTAAATATTTGAGAGATGAAATTAACACAGTGTGAAAGTTGCCAGGCTTTCTGGCAGGTGTGTACCACAAAATGAGACAATCTTTGAACAGTCCTGCCTCTTCTCCCAATATACTAGCACCTTTTCCTTGAGAATTAAAACACCGGTTTGCATGTTTGTTATCACAGCAGTGTCTAATGGAAACATTTCTAGATTGACTTCTAATGAAAGGAGTGGTGACATGTTTTACACACCTACAACGTGATCTTTAATCTTCAAGTTTTATCTAGACTAGGAGTTGTAGCTATGCTTTAATCTTCTTCCTGGATTAATCTGGCACACTCAGTGCCTACATACAGATATCTTGATTGTCTGTCAGTGGTTCCCAAGTTTTTTTGGTTAGAAGCTGTTGTCAGCGCTCAGCTTCTCCCATCAGTCAGAAGGGTCTTCTGTTGGCTGTGGCCATTTACAGTGCTGCGCAGACTAGTTTTCGTTGCCCAGAATCCAATGGGACCATTTAGCAGGTTAAATTTCACTATGTATGACTTGAATTCCAGCTCTGTGACACTTCCACAGTTAATAATTTCCCAGTTTATCTGCGAATTGGTTATCTGCTACAGAGCTGCCTCATGACAGCTGTGAGTTCGTCAGCTGCAGAGACCAAAACTCTCATTTGTCTCTCATTTGCCCAAGATGTAAGTGCAGTTCCTGCCATAGAAATTAAAAAGAAAGGTTTACAGTGTCACTTTCCACAAGGAAATGACAAGCCAGAGCTGCATGAGAGTCTGCTGCAAGTATGTGGCTGCTAGTGAAGTTAACGAATGTGGCCTTGGCATGTGTAATTTATTACGGTCAGGCAGACGACTTCTTAATTCTGCCAGATGCAGGGGTTGGAAGAGCTCCTTTCTGAGTTCCAGGGCACGCTTGGGGGTTTCAAACAGATGCAGTCTGCAAAGGACACGCAGGAAGATGTATCGGCCCAAATAGATAAGTTCCATGTCTTGTTCTGTTCCATCACTGGGAAGTTTTTGAAGGTTTGTGGAGGCTCTGTTATCGACAGTTCCAGCTTGGTTTGGGTGCACGCATTTCATCCTCTCTGCTGTGTGCTGGGCTCTAATGTAGGCTTTTCTTTCGGCTGTAATACTTCTTCCTATCAGCCCGCACCCAGGCTCTCTTTAGTAGTCTCCTGCCATGCTGTCAGAACATGACTGCTGAATTTTTACATCAGACTTCTTCATTTCCATGCAAATGACTAATCAGGAAAACAAAACAAAAATCCCTGAGACACGTTACGCTTTACATTATATGTAGAAACAGCAACTCCTGAAAAATAGTGATGGTTTAGCTAGTGGTTTACAGCTTTTTCTGTGTTACGACCTCACGGTACAAGAACAACAGCTCTGTGATATGTTTTATGTTGGTTTTTATATTCTAAAGTGAAAGTAGTAGACACATTCCTCACTTTTCCATTAAGTAGATGTTGCTCTTTTCATGTATCCAGCAAACATTCTGCTTTTATGTGCGGCAGCAGTCTTGTAGCATGAGAAAGACCTTGGTCTTCTCACTCTGGAATCTGCACACTTTTTACTTGAAGCTTTATAGTTTAGAACCAATACAACTGAGGCGTTTGGAACTAAGCAAATATTTCTGATTTATTCTTGGTCTGTATTGCTTTAACAGCAGGTATTGGGTTGTTTATGTGTTTAATATCCATGGTGTAAGGAAAAAAAAACCCATACCTGCAAAACCAAGGAGGAAGTAGAAGAGCGTGCTAAGGTATTGGCTGTCTTTTGGTGAACGAAGTCGCAATCAGGTAACAGGAACGTGGAAAGCGGATTGCGAGAGCAGTGCCTTTCCCCATCCCACCTCGCAGCGGAGATTTGGTAACACGGTGTTACCAGGGTGTCTAACAAGATGCTTTGGCTTTTCTCACAGGCCCCTTCAGTTCTGTTCAGATCAGCTCTGAGTCAAGACAGCCGCGCTAAGTGGACGTGTTTCTCGCGCTGCGTGCCAGGAGGGCAGTAGCAGTTGAGGGACGGGCTACTGGAGTTTTGAAAGAGTGCTGGCCAGGAACATGCTCTGTTCAGTCAAAACTTTGGAACCTAATTCAAGGTGGTGAATGAGGATGACAAAATGATTTTGCTGAGCAGGCCCTGGGTTCATCGTGACAAAAGCTGAGGAGAGAGAGATGAGAATTTTTGTAACGATTTTTAGGAATTTGCACAGAAATGGGCATGCTCTTTTTAGCTTCGTACCTGGTGCATATCAGTTTCCTCACCACAGAGTAAACCACATGTTCCAGCATGTGGAGAGCTCGAGTTCAGTGCATCAGCAGCAGCATTGGTTTCTGACCAAAGCTTACACCTTGATGCTAATAACCGTTAAAACTGAATAAAGCCAGAATAGGTGAATCCTTTGCTATCTCTTGTATGGGAATACACTTCAAGAAGCTAATTAGATTAACTTCTTTTAAAAAAAACAAAACAAAAGAAACCCCAGCAATTAAGGCATAGTTGCCAAAACCAGTACCTGGGTTTTGAATGATAAATTGCAGGGAAGATAAGTGCTGGGAGCCACAGCATCTTGAAGAGGAGGGGTACCAGCTCCCTCTAAAAGCTCCCTCTAAATTCAACATACAGCTGAAGCTCCAGTCATGCAAAGTGGTTTAATATAGTCTGTATTCTGCTGTGAGGGGAAAGAAGTTTGTTGTTACTGCAAAAATTGCACCCTGAACTTTCCCTTAAAATGTGTATGTAAATGTTTTCTAATTTTATCCTTTCAGAACTATTCTGTTGCACCTGACCTACCAACTCAATTTACAATAAAACCATTTTGTAGAATAAATTGCTGTTTTTGGCACTCCACTACTTGTCTCAATGCTTTCACCAGCTCTGAGAATTAAAATGCACCTACCAGATTTGCATCATGCAAATCCACTTTTCCACCATCTGAGATGTGAGTTGTTCTTTTCCTATCCACATTAAAGATTAATGTTTTCAATAGCAATGATAATGTGAGTCAGTGCTCTAACTGTGAACTAGGATTTTGTCCTGCCCTCACACTTCTTCTGTCTTCTCACGGCATGTTAAAAAGTTAAAGCTTTTGCTTTCTATTATTACAGGGTTTAATTTTGGGGAAACTGAAGAGATGTGTTGGGAATATGAAACAAGATTTTCATGGATACTCTGGGCCTTCCTTGTTCCTGAGTAATTATTTTGGAAGAGGAGCTGTTGGATGCTTTTCCTCCTTGTCCTTTGCAGATAAATACAATTCCCGGTCTGTCAGAGAACTTACAGTAAAGGAATAATGTGTGCTTTTACACTTGCCTCTGTTTCCTGTCCTGCAGAGGTTTTACCTGGGTTGGTACCAAGTAAGTAAAGTTACTGTGGATCCTGGCACAGCTCGGGATTTCCAGTTGTACAAACTTTTTCAACAATTTTTTGTGAAGAGTTGCAGCTTCGGTGCTTTGACTTTGTAAACCTCTGGCAAGGAACTTAGCTAGATCCTTAGAAATTCATTTAAGATTGGGGGGAGCTTCTTGCCACAATGCAGTTTCCATAAGTGTTAAACAGAGGCCTGGGCACATAGAGTTCATCTTTCATGTGAAAATTATGCAGGCTTTTTACACAGACCTAGATCAATTAGAATTATTTGTGTGTACTTACACACTTGAAACCATAGCTGCCTCCTGATAGTGTTTTAGTCTGCCTCTATGAAGCTTAACTCTAATTCTGAAATACTGCCTGCCACCCTGCTGCAGTAGCTTCTGGTGGTCTGTCCCTAAAGTTTAGGAAGATCTTCTTTTGGAAAGTCTCTTTGCCAGGAATTCTTCAGAGGAAGAGGTGGCTGCTTGTGAAGGAATTTGCCACTGTAGCATCAACCTTGGAAAGTGCTCCTGCAAAACAAAAAAAATTTTAAAAAAATTAAGCGATGAATGCAGATACAGGCTTGTGCCTGAGTACGAAGAAGCTAACAAATGTTTTTTGCGAGCAGCACTCATGGTAGATGGAGTCAACAGGCTCAAAAGCTCTGGCATGTGAACTTGTCAAAAGTGGTGTGCCAAAACCTCAATTTTTACAAAATAAATGGCCTTATCTTATCAAATGTAGTACTTCTGGAATATGTAGGAAAAGCACAGCCTGCTTTTATACACCTTCTACTGTGAAAGGGGAGATTACTGCTAGCAATAAATAGATGGATTGTAGTATTTCAAGTGTTTGGCTTGCTAGGTGAAATTGCTCTACCATTAAAGCTCCCAAGTGGAGTTCTGTGGAGTTACTTACCTCGCTGTCAGCAATTCTTTGCTGGGCAGATAGAGGTCTTCCCAGAGGACTGTCCAACGTGCAGCTCAAGAGCCCTGTCTAAGAACAAAAGCCCCCAACAAACTCCTTAAAACAGAAAATGCCTGAAAATGGTCCCCTTCTGTGAAGCTGGGAGGAAAGGGACACAGGAGCAATTTCAGTGGCAGTGGTTTGGAGAACAGAAGCCTGGTTCACCAGCTGACAGGCCGGGGACCAGGTCAGCCCCAGTCCTGAATGCTCTCCTGTTTTTTGCAGGGTATAGTATCACTTCAGCCTCCATTTATAGACTGCAGCTCGGCATCTATTTCAGGTTTTAACTTAACGGTGTTTATGAAGTGGCTAACTTAACAGTAGCTCCTTTGTGCACTTACAGTTTGAAGTACACTGTCCTAGAGGAAATTGAAGTTCTGAAACACTGCATACTTATCTGGATGGTTCATTTCCCTGGTCCAGTCATCCACTGCAGCTAAAGGTTACAGGTTTGCATTCCACAGATTCCAGTACACCGAAGTGGATACTGCACATTGACGTAATTTTGAGCAAAGAAACCTTGTATTTGCCTTCTCTTTTTCATAAATGCCATCAGGCTTCGCAGTGGTGGGCTGAGTTCAAGCTAGGCTTACTGACCTGACTTAAAATATGGGTTTAAACGAAGTTTAGAAGGTGCTGTTGATTTGTTTGAAGCAAAAACAGTTCAGCAGCTCCAGCCAGAAGTTTTGTCATGTGAGCAAGGCAAGATTTGTAGTGGGAGATCCTATCTTTTATTAGGCCAGCTGGTGTTGGGGGAAACAGATGCGTGTTTAGATATGCAAGTGTTTCAAGTCTGAAACAGAAATAGCAAACTTGAAGTTAAGTACACACTAAGAGCAGTTGTTCTAATTCAATTATAATCTTAATTATACTAAACAGTTGGACAGTTTGAGGGAGCAAGAGGTGCTGGTATCTGTGTAGCACAGTGAGAAGTTGACAGAGGTAAGGTGGTCCAGGTCACACATTTATCCCCACAGAAGATTTGTGTGTGCCTGGGCTGCTCCTGCTGCTGTTTATGGGATGGTGCTGTAACCAGTGCCCAAGGAGTGGTCTGGGTTAAAAATAAAGTTCAAAAAAAAGGTACCTAGTGATCTGATTGCCACCATAGCCTCACAGTTGAATGAGTGTACCTGAGGGATCGATGAGCACGAGGGTGGGAATTTCCTGAGCTTTTCGGGCACTAAAGCCAACGTGGCATTTGTGTATGTGAAGTCTGTTGGCTTTAATATTCAGAAAATTTGGTGTTTTCATGATGTTTTGTAAGTTGCCACAGGGCAGGATACAGAGGTTAAAGGCGAGATGGTAGTTTTGTGGTGCTAAAAAATTGCTCACTTGTGTTGTAAAATGATGTGGCTAAGTGAGAAACTGAAGGCGAACAGCTCTGAGTTTGACTCTCTGACTCTCCAAAGAAAGAAAAAAACAACACAAGATTATTATAGGTACTATGTTTCAAAACCAGTGATGTGAGCCATAACATTAGGCAGCAAGTGAATAAAGAACTAACTTTGGGGTACATGGAGGTAGGCAGGAGCACAAAAGCAATATTTTTCAATTCTGCTACAGTTTCTTTTCCCTTTGCCCAAGGTACTGTACACTTTCACCTTTAGTGTTTCTAAGCTCAGAAACTTGACATGTGTTTAATCATTGTCCCAAAACAGTGTATGTGAATTGGTAACTGTTGCTAAAACTTGTTTTTCAGTAGCCTTGAAACAGTAAGAATGAACTAAGTTACTTTGAACTACTTAAAGGTCAGGTCTGCGTTAGCGTCCTAGGATTTAAAAAAAAAAAAAAAAGAACGAATTTTCAAATGAATTGTACAAAGTCTTTGGTATAGTAGCACTTACCTTCAGACTGCTTTCAGCTAATAGTGGAGAAAATTCTCCTTGCTCTGGAAGTCCTGAAGTGCTCGCGTTTGAATTCTCACCCTCTCCGGGGATCCACGCCTTGGTGGTGATTCCCCACACATTTCCAGTGCAGGAATGCGCACTGGAAAAACCATTCTCTTGAACCGTGTCTGCGGCAAAGTTAAATACAGTGTCCCACTAAGAATATTTTTAAAACTTTGAAAGTGTCTTTAAATTTCACCATGTTTCTCTTGAACTTTGAAATACTCAAATGTATTGTGGGCCAGGGCATAAGTGTGTGGATGGGGATTGTGGGGAGGAGGAGCCATGCTGCTGGCAGCTGGGAAGGAAAAGCAAGCCACTGTTTCTTTGATACCAAACCCAGTCCCTGCTTCGAGAATCGCTGATGGTTTGTGGCTCAAAGACAAACAACAACTTTTCCAATTCCAACCCACTTATCACTTAGTTTATGTGTGCCTCTTGATCTCCCCACCCCAAACACTCCCAAGGTACTGTGTATATTTAGTCCTAGTTTATGGTTCTTTAATCACTCCTGAATGTAGCACCTTATACCTTACGGTCTAACAACTGCTGTCGTGGGCTATCTAATAACCAGTAATAACACATGACAAAATGTCATTTTGAAATGGTGATGATCCAAAGATGTTAGACTTGAGGTGAAGTTGTAACGTTGCAGCCCTTTACCCTCTTTTGTCACCGTGACTTAGTGCAGCTATAAAAATGCCATATGCCACTAAAAGATTAACAAAGAGAGTTGAACCATTTTATAACCTGGCTGAGCTTTAGCATCCTCATCTTTTCATGCGGAAAATATTTTCGTATTGTTTAAATTACCTTCTAAAAATATTTGACGTTTTTACTACCTCATTAACTGTAAGAAACTGATATAGTTCCCCCTCCTCAGCCCACCCCCTATGATTTTTCTGAAAATAGCATGCATGTGCATACGTCCTTTGTCCACACTGAAGCCCATGTAGGAGCCACTTGTTTGCGTGGTGGTGTCAGTGCAATGTGGGGGAAGGTCATTTTACAGAAGTGGCTTAACAGAGCAATATCCCACATTCATGGCAGGCACGCTGCCCCTGTAATAAATTTAAATCCATTTATTGCACATCACTGACTTCCGCTATTTTATTTTAAATTCTGTAACCAGATCAAGGTCAAGGAAGCAACAGATGAAAGGAGAAGGGGAAAGGAAGCCAGAAGAGGGGAGAGGCGGGCAGGAAGGGGGAAGCAGGACAAGGAATGGTTCAGAGCAGGGTTCGAAGGAGGCAAGACTGGGGATGAGCATTATGCATTCGGGTGAACGGAGAAGGAAAATGGGTTAGTCTTCTGCGCGTACAAGAATTGGGAGTATTGCTTGCCCAGATTTTTCTCCTTGTTTATGATTATGTATTGGTACTATTTCCAAATACAAGATATACTGTTGAGTCCTTGCAAATGTGTTCTTTTTGTAGCTGGTTGCTGAACAGAAGTACTTCTGGACTTCTGATGTGCCAAGGAACTGCTGCAGTGACTGGGAATTCAGAAGGAAGGGTATCCCAAGGCCATTTTAGAATATGCCGTTACAAGATTTTACTGTAGTGTTTTGGTCTGAGATCAATTAAATATGCTTTTCATTTGATTCATGCTGGAGAACAAACAGTCTGGATCTTCAGATGCCTCCTGAGGTCGATATGTTTTCTTTTGCTGAAGGGAGTGTTTTGCTTGTGCTTAACTTCTTCCTGTGCAGTAGTGTGAAATTTCATTTTAAAGCAAATGGCCCTTGTAGTTTCACTCAGACTTTATATATATTTTTAAGTGTTAGTTAATCTGTTCTCTCAAATAGATATTTTTCCCCTGTCTGAAAGGGTTTGCAGTATCAAAAGTGAAATCGTAGGAACAAGAAGCAGCCAAGTGTAAATGTCTGTAGGCCAAGGTAGGCTCTGACAGCTGCCATTTAAATATGTGCTAAGACTTGTGAAATTTGTGGTAAGTTGTTCCAAACTTGCAGTGCTCTTTGTATCTGTGAAGCTCCACATGAGCAATTTGCAAGCGTGGTATGTTTTTGCATACGTGTGAAGGAAAGGAGAAAGATGATGTGAAGAAGCTGGCTGACTCCAGGAAATAATCAGATCCAATTATGTTGCTGATGTTTAACCACCAACTTTGCTGAGATGATATTTCTATATCATGTTAATTGTGTGAGTCATGTGGAACACAGAAGACTTCATGGAAGCTTGGAGGGGGCCTTAAGAAGGTGAAACATGGTGGCTTATGTTTCCTTTACAGTGAAGTAATTCAGAAATAATTGGAGAAAACCCAGGAACTGATTTTCCTTGTTCGGAGATGCTCTGCTTTCTGCAAGTAGAGACAGCCTTGGTGGCTGCAGAAGTTCCACTGCAGGGGCAGAGGCTGTCTGGGCGTATTGCATCTGTCTTGGCACAGTGTCTTTCCCGTGTGTATCGCGGAGGGAGTGAATCGTGTGGATCAGCTTCATCCTCCTTGGATCAGAGGCATTTAGCTTTCAGATACTGCTGCAGCCTTAAAACTTGCAGGCAGTGAGGAGCATACAGTCCCTTCTACTCTTTTAGGGCCTTGCACAAAAACCATGCATTTGTTTCCACACGTAGAAGAGAACTGGTCCCCAAGAAGGCAGTTTTGTATTTTTCAGAAGAAAGAAGTTGCCCACCTTGTATTATTTATCACATATATAAAATCAATTTGTGTGTATTTGATGTAAATCTAAACTTTCCTTTGGGGTTTATAATCCATTGTGTTTTTGAAGGAATTTTCAATAACTTCTCATCCTAGTCCAAAACTATTTATTGAAAGCAGCTTTAGGCAATGAGTACCTGCACTACAGCAGGAAAGCAGAGCTATTGGCAACTGTTATTTTATGTTTACTAGCTTGAACTCTGTCCTCTGAAAATTCATGCTGTAGTGTCTCTAAAGCTTTTCAGGTATTAAATACCTTCTCTGGGAGTTTTGCTTGCTCCTGCACACTTGTAAGTGGACCCAAGCTGATGTCTTTTCCACTTAAAAGAAATATTCAACGTCTGTCAGGTTTAAGAACTGTGAGCAATAGTTTCCTGGGCCCAGAAAACAAAAATATGTGTTTCTTACACAGATGATAGTTTCAAAAATGCTTCCTTTTTAGTATTGCAGACATTTGTATTTCTCTTACCAGTGTTAGGAATTTGTTTTGAGTGGGCAGTAGCAGAAATGTGGAAGATGATATTAGTGACAGATTGCAAATAATTTGATCTGTGTTTTTGAGAATTACGAGTAGGTAAGTTGCATTTCTGTAGAGTTAGTCTATTGCACAGTCTGGATCCCAGAAAAACCTGACCGTAGAGAATTCGCCTGAATTTTCTTCTTACAGAGTCTTATAATTATAAAGCCACTTTGCTTTTGCTTTCAGAGATGAAAATGACAGTTTTCCTCTTTGTTTTAGGATACCTGTGATCTCTTGTATTTGGAAAGAACGCTAGCAGAAAGGTGAAAACATGGGTGTTAAAACATTCACTCATAATTCCCCTGCTCACAGTCAGGAGATGCTGGGAAAGCTGAACATGCTCCGCAACGACGGACATTTTTGTGATATCACCATCCGCGTCCAGGACAAAATCTTCAGGGCGCACAAGGTGGTTTTGGCAGCCTGCAGCGACTTCTTCCGTTCAAAACTTGTTGGCCAAGCAGAAGATGAGAGCAAGAGCGTGTTAGACCTGCACCATGTGACAGTGACTGGTTTTATACCTCTTCTGGAATATGCTTACACAGCAACACTCTCTATTAATACTGAAAACATTATTGATGTGTTGGCTGCAGCCAGCTACATGCAGATGTTCAGCGTTGCTAGCACGTGCTCTGAATTCATGAAGTCCAGCATTTTATGGAATACGCCCAACAGCCAGCAAGAGAAGGTGCTGGATGCAGGACAGGAGAACAGCGCAAACTGCAATTTTACTTCTCGAGACGGCAGTCTTTCTCCAGTTTCTTCTGAGTGCAGTGTAGTGGAAAGAACCATTCCTGTTTGCCGAGAGTCACGAAGAAAGCGCAAAAGCTACATAGTTATGTCTCCCGAGAGCCCCCTTAAGTGTAACACACAAACAAGTTCCCCCCAAGTGCTGAATCCTTCAACTTCTTACCCAGAGTCCAGAAATCAGCCTGTGGACTCGTCCTTAGCTTTTCCCTGGACTTTTCCTTTTGGAATTGATCGAAGACTTCAGTCTGAGAAGGTGAAGCAGGCGGAGAACTCTAGGACTTTGGAAATGCCTGGGCCCTCCGAGTCCAACAGAAGAATTGCAGATTACGTGACTTGTGAGAGCACAAAAGCCAGTTCTCCCCTTGTGATTGAAGAAGACGTGCGTGTCAAAGTGGAAAGGTTAAGCGACGAGGAGGTTCACGAGGAAGTGTCGCAGCCTGTTAGCGCATCCCAGAGCTCTCTGAGCGATCAACAGACAGTCCCGGGAAGCGAGCAAGTGCAGGAAGATCTCCTGATCAGCCCACAGTCTTCCTCTATAGGTATGAGCATTTCTGGGGTGAGATATATGTACAAATAGGCATGTGTGCACTTGTGATTTTATTGGAGGAAATCTGCTTTGTGTTTTTTCATGCTTTACTTTTGTGAAACTGCCTTTTTTTTTTTTTCCCGTTTTATGAAATGTTACATATAAACCCTGATGCGGGGATGGGACTTGGAGGTCTTTAAATAACTTTGCAGAAGGCAGCTAAGAAAGGTAAGCCTGTTGGTAGACCTCCTTATTCAGAAGAGATTGATAAACCTTTATTACCTCTGGTTGCTTGACTGGGGAAAATAATTCTGTTTTCATTAGTGTCTGAAAAGCATGATCTCAGCTGAGCTGTAACACCAAATCTGAAAGACTTGTGGCCATAGCCACAGAGGGATAGAATGGTACTTTGCATCAGACATAAAATCTTGTATTGTCATGACAGAGAGCCTTTGTAAGAGGATTTGCAAAATAAGTGGTGGAACGCTGTCATCTTAATGCCCCAGACGAAAACAAAACCACACAGTCATAATACTGAGAATCTTTCCATTTCTGTGGGATTTGGTTCTTGAGTTGCTTCTTCAAATACTGCCAATTTCTGAGAGAAACCTTTTTTCCATGAAAGACAATTCGAAGCCAGTTTTGGGTTCTTCTAGCAGGCTGTTGTTTATTAATAGCTAATACTTAAAGGTTACTGTAACAATCCCTTTTGTCCTCTTTGCGCAGAATGTACTGAATGGCGTTTAGTAAGTCAGAAGATAGATTGCAATATTTCTACTTTAATTATCAAAATTTTGCCTGACTCAGCTATTTTGCTTTCAGTTAAGTGGCTTGACCTGTGATCGGTAGAGTTGAGTTTGTTTACTGAAAGATTTTTAATAAAGCCTGTTTTGTTTGATGACCATAAGAATGGCAAATGTACTGGTCTGCTTCATTCAAATAATGTATACGTGAAAGGCTGCTTCAGTTAATTAAATAAATAAACTGCAACAAAGTAAATAAATGTAGTCTAGTAGCCTGCATTGTTTGTTTTGTTTGGTGTGCATAGCTGTGCCTTCTCTGAAGGAAGTGAGTGTTAGATCAGTCTGACCATTCCAGGATTGCAACATATAATCCGTGTTGTTAAACTGTTCAGGTAATACCCACTAAAAAGAAATGAATATATTTTCTACTTATCCCATCCTTCAAGACTTTATGTTGTAGGTTTTGTTCATTAGTTTGTATAGCTCATGTGTTGATACTTTAGATCGGTAATGCTTTTTCCAAATGAAGATGTTTTATTTACTGGAGACAAGGCTGTTTACTTTTTCTGAGAAGCAGACTTAATATCAGTTTAAATATAAATCTTTAAATGTAGCTTGCCAAAATAGTGCATAAACTAAAAGAAACAATTTGTTTGCTGGGTAGTCTCCAGGAAAAGTCCTTGTTCAAGAACAGGTTTAGTTTGACTCAGTTTTTAACTCATTATAGTAGGAACTTCGCAAAGGCCTTGCCAGGGCCGTGTGATAAGAGATGCAAATTATTTCATCAACATAATTGTACCATCACAGACAAAATAGAAAAAGTAGAAATAATGATTAGGGAAAGTTAAAAATAGCATATCAAGTGAAATGAGGAAGTTTTACCAACTATAAATATCATAACCAAGCAGCTTAGAAGAACAAACCGGGTGTAAACTCTGGATTACAGATGGTTAGCGTATGATTGACCGAAGTTTTTGGAGGACATCCCTTGGAGTTAGAAATATCAGAAAAACTGCATACTCAAAAGTGGCTTCAGTGAACTGGGACATGAGAGTGTGAGACTAGGACTAAATTGTAGAGCAAGAGGTGCCACTGAATGCTATAAAAATCTCCTTTTCTAAGAGAGTCTTAAGTGTTAAACAAAAAATACTTTGAAAGGTACTTCAATAGCCAGGCACCTTACTGAATTCTGCTCTTGCTTTCACCAGTTTCCTGAAATGATTTCTGTTGACAAGCGACTTTGCACATCTGTCTTCAAAAGGTATCTGTTTTGAAGCCACATGACATTTTGGGAACATCTTCCACTTTGTTTCCTATTCTAGGTTTTGTACCACTGAGGTCATGTACCTGACGATTTGTACAGCATGGGGCAGAGGATCTTAGGCTTCAGTGATTACAATATTTGAACTTAAATGTCTGTTACTGAGGATGTTAGTACAGCATGTTCTTCCTTAAAACAGCTACAGAGAGAAGAAAAACGTGCTAGGCCAAAGTCTTCAAAGTAGAAATCTGTTCTTTGTCTTTGAATATGTTTGAATTAATATTTAGTGGTCTTGGCATGACATTGTTAACTATCCTCAGAAGAGTTTTTATTCACATTTTGCTATAAAGAGAAACAGTGCTCTTGTTTTTTAGCACAGTTCACGTGTACCTAATATAAGGCACACCTTGTAGCTAGAAAGCACTTTTTACCTCCCAAAGATGTATTTCCTTATCCAGTAATACAAGAACAGTAAATGGAGGCAGCAAGAGGTTGTTAAAGTACAGCTTTCTCTTCCCTGAAAATATTTTCCTCATATAATTGCATATATTTATCTCAGTGTTTTATAGTGCATTTATAAAAGCATTCCTGCCTCCTTTCTGATATTGCAAAAAGCTCTTACTCACTCTTTGGGCAATTTCAAGAATTGTTCATTTGCAATTTATTATATTTGGAAGCACTTTATAATATGGAAGGAGACGTGAAGCAGGGCCTTGATAAATAAGTCATTATGGTTACAACAATAGCTATGTCTGAGAAGATACTTTCATTACTCATTAACACTGTTTCCATTTGAGAGGTGAAGGCATAAAATTAAACCTAAGAGCAATTGGGCTTATTTTTCAGTAGACTTTCAGTTAAGTATTTCATGAGAAAGAAGGATAAATCAAAACGAGATTAACTTTTGTACCTTTATAGGTTGCATAGTTGCTGAATTTCCCAAACATAGTTTGTCAGCTCGTAACAAAATTAAAAATTTTGATTCAGCTAGTGTTATTTTGAAACTGCTGGAGATGCAAGTTTCCTCCCATCACTGACCCCATAACATGAGGTCACGTTAAGGCAATAATCTTTCACTTCGGAAAGGTCTTGTAGAACACACTGTCCCTTGTAGGGACAGCCTTTTTTGGAGACAGTACCCTCATTGTTTTTGACAAAATATGCACGTTTGCTGTTTCACTTTCCATGTCTTTGTTCCTTCTCTTTGGTTTTCCATTTTGTCTGACACTTGTCGTTGTAGACCGAATGATACTTGATTTTCCTAGTGAGCTTTAGAGAAGGGTTCCCAAATTCAGATTGCTCATGTAGCACTCTCTTAGAAAGCAGAATTATTTTTACCATAGCAGCAAGAGCAGCTCCTAGCACTGTCCTAAACTTCGCTCGTACTCAAGATGTAGGTGCAGAGACAGAAATCTCCTTCCCCCATCTGTTCTCTTCTTACATGGATTCAGTGGTAGAGGCCCAAAGACTGTTCAGAAAAGTTCAAGCAGTTCAGTCTCAACAGAGGGAAAAGGAGGCAAGACGGAATTACCGCTTCCAAGTGACTTTCATGCTACTAATCATACATACGTCATGATTTGGGAGCCCCTGTTTTGGAGAGGAGCGGCAGCAATTCTGATCCTTTGGAAATTTGGCCGAGTTCAAGCATTCATTTTTATCATCTCCCATTGCACCCATAGACATCATCAAAGGAAAAGGAGGAACGTGAGGTGATCCAGTGTGCTCTCTGCACTCAGCTTAAAGAGGGAGCAAAACATAGTTTATCTAAATGGTCACATGTAACCAATTGAGAGGATTTTTTTTGTCAAGGGGTATTGTTGGCAGGGGGGGCAGGCGGGCGGGCGGGTGCCAGTTCTTAGAATTGTTTTAGTACTGTACTGCCAACTTCCCTCGCTGTTAAGGTGACATCAGGCCAAAATAACCTTACTTAATATTCCTAAACAAGGATGGAATGCCAAACTCCAAGCAATGATGAGGGAGGCCTGTCTGAGCAACAGCCACATCAGGTGAATGAAGTCGTGGTTTGGTTTTAGTGCTGCATTTACCTTAGATTCTGTTTCCAAAACCCACTTGAGCTACATTTGCTTCAATGTTGGTGCACTGAACGAAGCTCTGGGATGGTTTTGTGTATACATTTCTGTTACAAACAGATGCTTGGTCTCTTCTGTGTTGCGTTTCTAATTTCTCAGAGGGTTCTTCCTCTCTCAGCATCTTATCAATAAATGAAGGCATTATCAACAAATATATATATATGGAAGATTTGGAACACAAAAGCAATGTAGTGTAGCAGGATTGAACGCTTTATTGCTCAAGAAGTCTTGAAAATTGATGAAATAGTCCCTTTAGGTGAAGGTAATGTTTCTGCTGTACAGTGTTAGTACTGGATGTGTTTTGAAAACTCTGGCTGCATTTAACATAGATTCTCTCCATTTTCTAGGTGTGCCAAATATTTGCCCTTTATTGAGTTGTCCATTTACTAGATAATCTGTGCACAGGACAAGTTGATAGGGAACGCATTGCTTCTGGGTTTTCTAAATGATTTTCCCAAGACAATTCTAGTATCTTATCACCTAGGAAGCAGTGTCTCTCAGAGATTTAGGAAAGCAAGCTTTATGTGTATTTACCTGCCCCCCGAACCCTTTTTGAACACTTACTTGCATTAAATTGCCCTTTTTTCTTTGCCTAGGCTCAATAGATGAGGGGGTTACGGAGGGATTACCCACACTCCAAAGTACCTCTGGCACTAACGCTCATGCAGATGATGATGATCGGTATGTACCAATGTAGTGTGCAAACTGTTCTGCAGCAAGTGCTGTGCTGTAATTAACCTACCCAGACTTAATCCCAGAATGTTTAGTTGTTCATACATCTAATTCTCTGTGTTGATCAAAGTACAATTGGTGCCTGAAGGTTCAGATGCTTTAGAAGAATGTAGGTGATGAAAGTCAGAATTTGCTTACTTGTTGCTTTTCATTTCCTGTCTATTTCCAGGGAACACTGGTGAAGAAAGATATCCATGTTTTTGCTGTTTCTTCATTGCTGCTCTTTATTAATAAATAATTTAAAAGAAATCTTTACTGTGAAACAGGTGTGGTAGTTGCATGCATGCTAAAGCTGACGTAAAGCCACAACAGCAAGAAAATGAAAACAAGTACCTAGTCTTGGCTTCACCAGACATTGCTGTTGCCATAAACCACAAAACAAGCAGAGCAGCCTTAAGTCTTTTCTCCCAGGCTTTCTGCAGGTAGCTTCTTACTGAGATGCTGTGTGTCACTTACTTGTAAATATTTAGCAGTCTTTTGCTGTGCTGAGATGAATGATTTATTAAGGGAATCCCTTATAAGGGAAGGCTGGCAGAGAAGGCCGAACTAAAATGGGTCTGTTTGGTCGAAGATGTATGGTAGTTCTGTTAGAGCAAAGTGATGTACCTGCAAGTGGCGGACAAGGGTACACACAACTGGTTTGACTCTTCTTTGCTTTTGTGGTATGTGTCAAGTATGGCATGTAGCTAGCTATTCCCTTTCTAAGCAAAATTTTTTAAGTATTGACAAGGTAATTTTTGCATAGTGTTTTGTTAGACAAGTGGGTCTGAGGAAGAAGTGTGAACCTTTGGGAGCTGTTCCAGAAACTGTCAAGTGAAACTCCCTATAGAGATAGCTATCAAGAGCTGCATCTTCATAGCTCATAAAATCTTTCCTGCCATTTCCATCTAAAACCTGTCCCACTGTAGGATTAAATCTGAAGGGAAAATAACTGCCTAGGTAGGATTTTTTGTATGACGTAGGAGATTTTATCTGTCTGCTAACAAACCTCAGTATAAAAATAATAACCAGCACTTAGGGTTTGAATTGATAGTAGGAGCACATGTTGCATTAGAACTAATCCAGTTTTGTAAAGCTATAATTCTAAAGTCAAGTGGCATATGTATTTTCAGCAGTGGATTATTTTAGAAATTTCCTATTAAATTGCAAAGCTTCAGCACAAACTGCATAGAAGATTCAAAATGTATAAAATCCTTTGAACACACTGAGAATTCCCACTAAAAGATCTCTTCCATGCAGAGAAGGAAAGAATATTTGCCTTAGTTTAAGCCCAAGTTTAAAAATTATTAGTCTCAGAGTAACAGAAACATCAGCGAAATGCACCAGAATTTGCACATTGTTTATAAAACAATTAAGGAACCAAAAGTTGCGGGAATTTGAGACTTTTAGACTCCAGAACTAAAATTTTCTACTAAGTGATTTTATGAATTCAAATGAAAGTGCCAAGACTGTACTTATTCCATGAATCAGTTAAATGTGTAAAATGGTGCTTTCAAGTCCTAAGAAGTTTTCTTTCACATGCTTTTGTGTATATGCCTGTCAGGATAGGATAATGCATTCTGATATGCTGTGACAGCCCTTCAAGCACTGGACCTTTAAATTCCCATTTCAAGCACAGGACAGGCACATCAGCAAATAAATACGGCCTGTCATTCACTGTGCAGCAATTTGGGCACACGGTTTTGGGTGCATAAGAATTCTGAGTAAAATAAAACATGTATCTCTAGCTGAATCAAATGAAAACATGGTCAATAAATCATACGGATGGAGAAATTTTCCCTCACTTTTTGTTTTTTGTTTTGGTTTGGGGTTTTTTTTTTAATGCACCTTAGTTTAAGTCCAGGTTGTACATTGCTTTATTAGTAGAGATTGTCAAAATGTCCAAATCAGTTGTGAGTGGACAATGCAAATTTATACTGAAAAATGTATTTTTTTTGTAAGTATATATTATATAGAACCATAGAATCATAGAATGGTTTGGGTTGGAAGGGATCTTAAAGACCATCTAGTTCGAACCCCCCCCGCCATGGGCAGGGACACCTTCCACTAGACCAGGTTGCTCAAAGCCCCGTCCAACCTGGCCTTGGACACTTCCAGGGATGGGGCATCTACAACCTCTCTGGGCAACCTGTTCCAGTGCCTCACCACCCTCGCAGTAAAGAGCTTCTTCCTTACATCTAATCTAAATCTACCCTCTTTCAGTTTAAAACCGTTATTTCTATTCATAAAACATAAAACATAAAAATATTCCTATTCATAAAACAAGGGAAAAGACTGGTCCATCTAAAGGTCTTCCAATACTACATCCTTACCACTGTGGAAACAATCGTAAATATTTCAGAATTTAAGATGTCTTATCTCTTGAGTTTCTGTGTTAAAGTATTAACTTCATTGATTAGTCCTTCGCCATAATCAGTGTTTCATGAACAGCAGGTCACATGTAATTGTTGTCAGCTTAATAGACACACAGGAATGTGTTAAGTATTAAAAACTACTGTTTCACAGTGAAGTCCGATGTATTCTTTCTCTGATATTCTGCATTTGAATTGTAATACACTTTTCTAACACAGATCTGTAATTTAGCTGTGCCTGGTTTAACAGTTAGTCTCTGTATCAGTTCGTGGCTGCATTTAAAAAGGAGTTGCAAAGGCTCAATTATAAAAGATCTCTCTGATCCAGTATAATGAGAACCTCCACTTTTCTAAAATTATTGTTATTTACAAATATAGAATATTTCTAGGCTCACTGAGCATTTTGGCCTTCACATTTGTCACGGTTTAGTTCTACATAGTTAAATATGTATATAATCTCTTGGTGAAAAGAAGAAAAAAAATTGCAAGTAGAATATTTTAGCATTACAATGAAAACATTTTAAACCTATCTCGTGATCTAGCTGTTACAGGAATTCTCTGAGATATTAGATGAATCTCAACTGTTAAATGCCACATTTATCACAAACTGCAAGTCACGAAAATTTGAGTATATATGGAGAAAAAGAAGGAGTGGAGTGAAAATGTGATTGTGTTTCAAATGTAATTTCTTCATTGTGCTAAGGTCCACAGTTATGTCACCAGTAGATATTTCAGCCTGCTTGCAGTGTAAGGGTGGAAAAAGACATGCCAGTCACTGGTAGCTGGAGAGCCTCATGATTCCCATTTTATCTGCTTGAACCAGCCTTTCTCATCATGAAGCTTTTATGTAAGGGGAAAAAAACAAACTTTATTTGAAATTTCTTCTACGGAGATTGTCCCCATAGCACTTCTCCTTTCTGTTTCAGTTGCAGAGAAGCTGGCACCAGTAGAGGCTTTGAGGATGAGCTAGCCTGAGAAAGCTGGAAACAAAAGGAGAACTGTGGCTCCTAATTTCTGCCCTAGGTCGAGCGTCTCCCTAGAAAGCTCTAGGAGCACAATGCACTTTTGCCTCTTCACAATCCCCTAACACAGGAGTGAGGGAGGAAGGACCTAAGAAACACGTTACCAGAAGATGAAGTTCTCTATAAAGCAAGTTAAATGTTGTCACAATAAACCAAAATGTAATTCTTATTTGAGCACACAACTTGTGTGTATCTATATGTACACCTAAGAGCGGGAGTTCTTGCTGCCTAGCCAGTCATCCCTTTATCACCCCTGCATTGCAGCTGTCACTTCTGATGGCATATAGCTGTGAAAATTTTAATTGTGAATTCTCCAGTCAGCTGAGTGCAAGGAAACCTTTTCTGAAGGGATTTGCCCCTTAGCCAGGCTGCATGACATTTGTCAAATACCAGGTGGGGGGCAAGTTGTCCATCCTGGGCCCAAATCAGTTTGGCTATTTGATTATTAGGCTGTTATGGCAGCTGGACTTCTATGCCTTATGCTTTTTTTTCAATGTTGTTTTTTGGGGGGGTGGGGTTTTTTTTTGATAACAGACCTGTCCGTTAGTCTGCCTTGGTGGAGTTTTCATTGGTAAAGTGGGAAGTGTACAGTCATACCAACTCCAGAGACGAAACGGGTGTTTCCACATCTGAGTAGAGTAAAATCTGCTCTTTATCTAGTGATCTGCTCTCAAAGAGGAACAGGAGTGCCAGAGTTTGTCAGAAATCCAGTTAGACAAACCAGAACTTATGTTTAAAAATACCTTCGTTACTGCAAGTGCATTTGGTGACCCATCCAGAAATCCTTATGGGTTTTACAGACTGATCGATACTAAACACCTGCAGGAAACACTTTTATGTTGTGTATATTGAGAGACACCTGGTGCTCTCTCTCTCCAGATAAATCTTAACAACTGGAACTTTTGCCACAGAGTCCCATCGTTGTACTCAGAATTCAGATACCCAGTTCTCACAGTTGTATTGACATCTGTTTCCAGAGTGGATAAAGACAGTCAAGGTATTGATTTTAAAGAGATGGTCCTTGTCCTCCTTTGCTGATCTGCTCTGTGGATTTTTGTATGATGTGTAGGAAAATGCATTTGTGCAAAGTGCACGTTTCATTCCTGTGAGTGTTAGAAGCCCCACAGATTCAGCCTAACCTTGAAACCAACAGTCTGGGCTCGAGATGGAAGCAGAACAGCAAAAGCGTTTGTTCAGTTAGGGAGACTTTCTGACTGTGTGCAACAGGAGACATCATTGTACTTTTTTTTTCTCAATACATTTCAGACATTACAGTTTAGTAAAACTAAAATTGCATTGTTCTGGCCATGGAGTATTCAGGGTCAGAGCAGTTCCCTGCTGCCAGTGACGTCTGATCTTCCATCAGGCTGCGAGCAAGCTGAAATGTCTTATTTCAACAAAAAAACCCATAGACCTTAATGCTCAGGAAAGGGAAACCCCAGGTAAGTACAAACTCCTATTGTTACGATGTTTGTACCAGCAGATCTGTTTTCATTTCGCTGTGCCCTTTAGCGAAGCAAGTTCCTTGCCAGAGGACTGGGATTATAACACTGTAGTTCCCTTAAACAGTTTGCAGCTAGAGGCTATGTAGGAGCAATTAGTCAGTTCTAAATAAATTACTTTGAAAGTTAAATTGTTCCTTTATTATAGTCTGTGTGCTGTTTTTAAATACACTGCTTGAGCTATTCTCATAGAGCCGATTGAATCGGACAAGGAGCAAGTCTTGATTAATTAGATTAATATTTTAAACTTAGACGTATGTAATTGTAGATACTAATGTTTGTTCATTGAACTTGGATTGAAATGAAAATGAATCGGCTTTAATTTTGTTTGTAAATATCACTGAAGCTGCAAAATACTCCTTTGCTTTCCAATTTGCTCGGTTCTTTAAATTCTTCCTCAGGGACTGTCTGCTGATTGTAAATCATCGATACACTTGAGAAAATGCCCATGCCTGGAAAATAAAGTTCAGTTTGCAGCTGGTGCTCAGACCTGTTGCTCAAAGAAACAGAAGTCAGAGATTCTTCTCTGGTTTTGTTCGGATATGCAAAGTCAGTGACTATAAGACTTCAGATGCAGGTCAGATGCGTTGCTATAGAGGTAGAGATTTCCAGCGTAAATACAGATTTCAACAGACATGTGAAACGCCAGTCTTTTTCTTCTTCTCATACAAATGTGTTCAAGGTTCAGATTTCCACGGACAAGGCTTCTTACTTTTTTTCCTCTAGCTTGCTTGTAAATCAGTGAATTTTTTCTTTGTAGTTTGGAGAACGTTCAGTATCCCTACCAACTCTACATTGCTCCTTCTACCAGCAGCACAGAGAGACCCAGCCCAAATGGTCCAGACAGACCTTTTCAGTGTCCAACCTGCGGGGTCCGGTTCACTCGCATTCAGAACTTAAAACAACACATGCTTATCCACTCAGGTAAGAAACGTTACTGTTTCCAAGGATTACTCATTTATAGACTCACAGAGGTTTGCTCACTGTGCAGCAAATATAATAATGCAATTCTTTTTTAATCACCTGCCAAGTGCTTGAGGATTTATTTCAGAAAGATTGGGTAGAGGTATGTCTCATTGAATGCTTGTTTTGATACATCAAATCTGACTGATAGCTCTACTCATGGATGATTAGCATTTGTGTGGACTGAAAAAAATCTGATTGCCTGAAACTCATCAGAATAAGTCATTTTCATGATAAAGATTTGAGATGAAATAAAGTATACTTGGCTTTTTATTATACTAAAGAAGCAATGTAGATTGAAATTCTTCCTCTTACATGTTGTAATTGTCTGCTGTGTTTTAGAGGGGACTTGCAGCCATAAGAAAATACTATCTATCTTAAGTCCTTGCATTGAAGAATGTTGTATGCCTTTGGATCTCAGAATTTTTGGAGGGATTGCAGGACAACTGAATTGGTTTGACAATCAATTTAGCTGCTACAGATAGTACAGGTAGCAAAAGGTTTGTGTGAATGCCCCCTCTGAGTCTTGATCCCCAAATTGTTGCATTCGTTTTGATTTCTAACTGAAGTATGAACTCCTAATGTCTTTGCTGTCAGTGTTTCTCAAGACTCGTCAGCATTATCTGGCAATAGCATTGACATTTTAGTGAATGAAGGGAATATTAAAGGGTTACTGCACTTGAGCACTAAGCCTCACGGTTTAGCATCTCCTGGTTTGAGCTTGACTCTTACCTGCACACAGGTAGGTGCTGTATCATTTTGGGGCAGAGCAGCCGCAATTGTCAAGGTGGAATTTTTTCACTGTCAGCAATTATCTGTCAAATCCCTCCAAGCAAAATGACCATACTGTGTTTAGGCCAGCAGTAATAATATGTGTTTAATACTTAAAACGGCAAACTTGGTGGGCACGTCAAACTTGGTGGGTGCGAAATTATCCCAGGCTGGTTGCTAAAGTCTTAATTGGCAACAGACAGACAAGCTTCAGCAAAGCATCTCTGGCTGACCTGTCGACTGGCCACCCCTGGGCAAAGTTGGGAGAGATGTGAGTAGCTATTTCAGAGTAATTAGCATGAAAAAGAAACTCTCAAAACTTGTAAACGTTGAAAGTGTTTTAACAAAGGCAAAAGAGATTTTCCTCAAACTATCAGAGGAAATAGATGCCCTTGGACAGTACGAACGCATGAGAAGTTTTAGCTCCAGGAGATGATATTCTAGCATATTAACTTGTTTTCAGATGCTCAACAAGGAGTTTCAGTGTAACCTTAACTACAGCTTTCTCTGTATAAAAGCCCCAATTAAAAGTTCAGCTCCTGCTTTGAACGTAAGGAAAGCAGAGTGAAAGACTGGTGGAATTAACAGCCTGGACTGATGCACATTCAGCCTTTTGAAAAAACCTTTTTTATTCCTTGACAGCCCTATTATGAATAGAGCTCCATATTCCAGATTCTTGGCCTCATGTTTGGATTTCCACACTTTCTGGAGTTCAGACTTTTTATTGAATGTTAACTTTTTGGTGATTCAATCTCCTGTGTTGCAATAGTTCTGTTTGGGTGTGATTACATACTCCCAGCCACTGCAACATGTTGCAGAGCTCATATGTTTTAGGGCTTTATGAGTGCCTGTAATAAATGAAAAATGAACTAATAACAGTATTTCTAAATTAATACGAGAAGAAAATGAGAGGAATGAACCTAAACTGTCTTAGAGAGCTGTCTGTCATGCAAAGTTGCTGAAGATTCTCTTATAGAAAGGTTCCCACGCAATATAAAGGCTGCTACTTCAGCCTTTTATCACCATTCCTGCTGCAATCCAGGGGCATCCTTGTGCACACAGTCCCCCTGCCAGAACACTTCTCTGAGGCCCAAGGCAGCCAGAAAAAGACATTGCAATTAAGGTTAGTTTGGTAATTGCATTGTTGGGAACCAGTCTGGCACAAGAATCTCCTGAGATCAAACGAGCTCAAAGAAGGTTTGAGAACGACTGCTGCGTCGGATACTTTTTGGCCGTGGCTCAGGATCTTACCCATTGTATAATCCATGGAGGCTTATGTTCGTTTTAAACTGTGGGGAAGAAGACATGTAAGCATTATGGACAGGTTACGTTGTTAACGAAGTTTATTGGCAGTTGGTTCCAAGGAAGTGTAGCTCTGTTCTAATTGTCTGCCATTTTACAGTTAACCAGAGAATTTCTTCCTAAACCAGCGCTTCGCTGTGACTGGCCACAGCTGCTGTCCTTTTGCTGGTAGAAATAGGGAAGGATTTTGGCAGTGACCTCTCATTACAAAAGGTGAACTTTTTTTGCTCTCTCTTCCACAGGCATTAAACCATTTCAGTGTGACCGCTGTGGGAAAAAGTTCACCCGAGCTTACTCGCTAAAGATGCATCGCCTGAAGCACGAAGGTAAACGCTGTTTCCGGTGCCAGATATGTAGTGCCACTTTCACTTCCTTCGGGGAATATAAACACCACATGCGGGTTTCCCGGCATATTATCCGCAAGCCTCGGATTTACGAGTGCAAAACATGTGGCGCCATGTTCACCAACTCTGGAAATTTAATCGTTCACCTGAGGAGCTTGAACCATGAAGCGTCAGAGCTAGCAAACTACTTCCAGAGCAGGTGAGGTGCACAGCAAAAACCTAACAGGGAAACTTGCTTTTTTTTTTTTTTTTCTTTTTTTCTTTTTTTCTTTTTTTCTTTTTTTTCCTAAATCATCTTTTCCTGCTTTCAGGGCAGCCTGCTGTGCCTCTCATCAGGTTGCCAGCTAATTCCAGTCAAATTCATTCTTGCGCCACTGTCTGTTATATCTGATCTGTCTTGCAGCATATAAGCTATATAGGAGGGTAATGAAGAATCGAGTGATACGCAGAAGCTGCTTCTGGGCTACTTCATTTCTATTTTCAGTAGTATCTATGGGCAGGCTAATGGTGTTAAGCCATAGCATTCTATACTATAGTATCTGTGGAGTTCTGTAAATGATTTGCTATTCAAAATCTCATGCATAGCCTGTTCACTTACATGGGGAATAGACTTACTACTTCATTTTAAGTACTTGCTTGATGGTGCATATCGTGGCAAGATTGCATGACTCCATACCTTCTCTTTTTTCATTTTCTAGGTAACATATTACTAAATGAATAGACTAATAGGGTTTGAAATAGTAAGGGCCAGTTGGACATTTCTTGTTTATCAGGGCACAGAAGACTTGGCATGTCTCACAAATGCACTTCACTAAAAGACTATTAAAAGGGTCCTGAGGCATCAGACTAGCACCGTATTCTCCTGTTGAAATAAATGTTTTTAACCGTTGGAATTTGAGATAGAAAAATACGAAAGTGGATGAGGAAAATTGGAGGAAGATAGATATCTCAGCTCTTAAATCTAGAGAGAGAGAGAGTGCAGCTTGGTGTGTGTAAGTCACCTGACTTCAGCAATGCAAAAGAAATGTGTTGAAAATATTACGGCATCTGCAGTACCATCCCTCGTGATTTCTAGACATTATGCTTTTTCCCCTACAAAACATTTCATCATTTTGTTCTATTTGGTTATCTCAGAAGTGATGTAGGATGAAAAAATTGCAAAACAAACCAGGAAAGCCAGTGACTGTTTTTCCAACAGAATATTGTTTATAATACAAGTACTTCATATCCATGGGTTTACGCAGTTCTTGTTCTTAGTGCTTGTGCCAAAACTAGAGCGAAAGCTTTAAGGGATGATGCCATGATTGTGGTAAGCACTTTATTGTTGTTGTCAAATTAAAGTCAGATTAAAGTATGTGATTCTAGTTGTCTATAGGCCTTCCTTCAGTTTGAATTTACAAACACTAGGTTTACCATAGTTGATTGTGAATTTGGATTTGAAGCAGTGAATGCTGCTGTCATTTAAGAAGAGGACTGCTTTTAAATGATGATTACAAGGAGGAACCAAAGCATGCAAACGTGCATATATGTGAGTTATAGATATACTTGCCTCAAGTACAAACTTACATGTCTGGTGCTGAAAATTTGCAAAGAAATTTTATTTTCTTTATGTGCTCATGCTCTGAAAATACTGCTGGAGAGTTTGGTAGATTTTCTTTGGATATACTCAGCCATCAGTTGGTAAGTTACAGAACTGTTGTCCAGAAAGGGCTGAGGGAAAGAAGTGCAATTCCATTCTTTTCACAGTAGTGTGTTACGTGTCAACATCACAAAACGCCGCTGTAGTTGGCAGCTTCCTTATGCTTTCAGCAGAACCCTTGCTTTCTCACCTCATGCTTCTGTTTACAGCCTGTCCGCTCTGAGAGGGGTGCTGCTGCTGTTTCTTGGGTGGATCTTACCTCAGGGGTGGAAAAGGCCCACATCTTTGCCAGTGCTGAACTCGTTTCTGTTTTTAAAGGTTGAGCACTCCCTTTTTTCAATGAGGTTTTCAGTGCCGTATGATGTTCCAGATGTTAACTTTCATTCTCGTCAAGGTGATACAATCTAAATAATAAGAAGTTGCTGTGTAGGAAATATGGATTCAAAACAATGCGAAATAGATGCCTTTGAATAAATTCTCTGTGTATTTAAACAAGAACCAGGTTATAGTGCTTAGTGAAGTATGTCGCTGTGATGATCTCTGAGCAATGTGAAATGAGTATCGTTCTCTGTGCAATGCAGTATGTAGCTTGTGTGATGTATCTGATACAAAGAAACTGACATCACTAATGTTTGTGTGAGAAATGACGTTTCTCTTCTGTCCTTTGCCCCTCTTCTAGTGACTTCCTAGTACCGGACTACTTAAACCAGGAACAAGAAGAGACCCTCGGGCAGTATGAGCTAGGGGAGCATGGCTTTGAAAGCAACTCTTCTGTCCAAATGCCTGTCATTTCACAGGTGTCGTCAACTCAGAATTGTGAAAGCACTTTCCCCTTGGGGTCTCTGGGTGGGTTGGCAGAGAAGGAAGAAGATGTGCCAGAGCAGCCAAAGACTAACGCCACTGCTGAGGCAGCCGCAGGTGACCCTCCAAAACCGGAGCTGTCATCTATTACTATTGAATAATTCATGGTTTGGTTTCATTTTTGTTCTTTGGAAAGTGCCTGTGTTTGGTCCTGTACATTTTAATTTAATTTTTTTAAACAAAAGTGGGGAGATTGTCCCTTTTTACTTTGTAAGCTACGCTTTAAACAGAAAACTGCAACAGACGTTACATTATTTTTCCTGACTGAATGATCACTTCTGTGAAAATATTTAAGACTGAATGCACAAAAAGATCTTGTCAGAACATCATGGAAGCTGTGATACACTTCTAAAGAAGAACAACTGATTCAGATCACTTTAACTATTTCTTCTTCCACAGTTAGAGCAGCTCATTAAGTTTCTCTTGCTTCTGCAGACCCTCTGGTTAAGGGAAAGAAATCAGAGGAAACCTTTTTAAAATGGCAAACAAAAGGATGCATTGGAAATCATTATTGAACAGTTTTGACTAGTTTTGAGTGGATGCTTTAATCTTCTGCATAAAAAAAAAGACACTTCCTATTTCTGTGCCTGCTGTTTTTCAGAGTGCTTACTGTAACCCTTTTCTTGGAAATGGTAAGCATTTTTGAAACTAACAGTCACACACTTTTTAAAAACACGTTGTCCCTTTTCATCTCAGATGAATCAGTTTTGACAAACCAAGTGATGTCACGCCAGGTATTCCTACTTCTTATATTCCAGTCCTTTTAGAAACTGCTTGATCAAATAGCCTGTCCAGATTTGCCCATCTAAGGTTAGGCATGGAAATACTATGGTCAGAAAAAGTCTAATGGTGCATAATGAATTGAGGATGATAGAAAAGTATATATCCGTGCAAGCCTGACAAATATCTCGTGACTGTATCTTTCTGTAGAAGGGGAACCGTGTATGAAAGTGAAGGTTGTCCCAAACTGAAATTCTTAAATCATGACCAGATTGTTTGCAGTTCTAGTCGCTTCCCCCTATCAGATATACTGTATTTTTACTAATCTCCAAAAGCTAGCTACAGAGAGTTTACAGATGGGAAAAAATGAGCTCTTTTGTGCATTATTGCACATTTTTTTGTTTATACATATGCATGTATAGTTTCTGAGATTTTTATTAGTCTGTTTTGGACAAAACAAGCAATTTATTCTCTGTAGAGGCCAACTTTCTAACCCAACAGGGGGTTGTTTACAAAAAGCCTATATAGCAATGATGAATTGTTCCTGTTTCAAAACATTTTAAATCCTTGCCAACTCAGTTTATTAAAGGCCATTACTCCAGCTACATACACAGCTCAAGTAAGCAATAAATTGAAAGATTTGCAATTTTGTTTTTCCTTATTTAGAAAAAGCTGCAAATTTAGGGTGTGGGATTTTCAGAGCAGTGAGTCTTGTTACGCTGAGGCTTTTTGGGCTATAGTACTGCTTTGAAACCTAAATTAGGAAATATATTAGGAGGTTTGTGATTTTTCTTATTGCTTCTGAAGCTAACTCAGTGTTTGATGCCAAATGCCTATCGCCTACAGATGACATGCTGAGCGAGTAGGTATTACTTGATCTTAGTATTCCAAAGGCATTATATACTCCCTTAGTTTTGAATCTTGGGGTTTTTTAAATTGTTCTCTGTCTGGATTTGTTTTATGCAAACATGAGGAGGAAATGAAACCAATGGAGAAAGGTTGCTCTTGAAGAAACAGAAGACACAAAAGTCGTATTATATTGCAAGATCAATTTGTATTCAGTTAGCTTAGGCAGCTCCGATACTCTCTAGGTCTGAGTTGTTTCTACTAATAGCCAAGTTTCGTAAGGAAAAAATTTTATTGCCCTTTGGAAAGAGCTTAAAGGGTTTCAGCGACTTTTAACATTTTTTCTCTGCTGTGTTTTAGGTGAAAAACACACATTTTAGTTAAATAGAGTGAAAGCAGTCGGGATTTAAGTCCTTTCCAAGTTACTGGAATGAAGTTTCTCCACCAGATCCAAAGGGTGTTTTAGAAACATGCTGCAAAGAAGTTCTCTGCTACAATTCAGTCTTGTATGTCTACCTTTGTAAGTCTTCTTAAAAGGGCTTGAGGGACAAATTCTTTTTTGGGGATGCTATGCTGTGAAGTAGTCCAGTGTCTGTTGATGGGCTGAATTTAAAGACCAGTTCTCTTCCACTTCTGATTTCTATAACTGAGAAGGCAGTGAGACAAGACAATGCCTTTTACTGAGTGTTATCCTGAATTATAGGGCTATGACACTGAACCCAAATACATAATGTTCTTTTTTTTCTGATAAGTGTTACTCCACTTTGCAGGTGTATGGGAATCCTTTGTGATTCATGTAGTAAAAGGTACTTCACACAGAAACACATTTCCAGACTGTACAGATGTAATAATCAAAGGTGATGGACATAATCTTCTGTTAGAATCTGATACTTTTCACCCATTGGATATTTTGCTAAACAGTTTATTGATGAGGTGATGAGCAAATACAGAATAGACATGTCTGGATATTGGATTTTCAAGACTTAAAATTTTGTGTCAGAAGGCAAACTGCTTTCTGAGTACCAAAGAGAAGGGGGAAAAACATTAAAAAAGACTTTGTAGCTCCAATCTGTTCTTTCTTGAAAAGAAGTATCATTAATGTTAACACCTTGGTACAAGGCAAGTCATGGATTTTATTGTTCATTGCACTGTGTTACACATTATCTTTTCAATGCTGTAATCTCTGTGTAACATCTTAATTTAGTTCTCACTTCAATCTGATTCAACTGCAGGAACAATAGAGTTCTTAGAGGATTTTGTTTGTTTGTTTGTTTTAGGGTTGGGTTTACTTGTTAATTTTCCTGTTTGTAATTGTTTCTTGTTAATATCTCTCTTCTCCATAGAAGTGAACACAGATTAAATACAAGTATCATTTTATTTCTCCTCCCTAACTTGTTGGAAGTGTTCAGTTCTTTGAAATGCTGGTGTTCTTCACAGGAGAGATGTAAAAACATAGGATATCTTAAAACAATCTCTGTTGCTAATATGTTTAGATTCCAAATTGAGTGAGATAGATACGTAACTAAGCTAGAAGAAACTTGCCTTAAGCTACACTTGGGATTAAACCTAAAGCATAAATTTCTTTCAATACATTATCAGAGGGGGTTTTGAACTCCAGACTGCATTTTCTTTTTTTCTCTTCTTTTTTAACACCAACCCTCCCTCCCCCCCAAAAA